>JAVQJF010018906.1:0-88876 GCA_036023855.1 Gadopsis marmoratus | reverse complement strand
ATATTTTATTTTCTGTTTTTTTCTGACACACCCACACACACACACACACACACACACACACACACACACACACACACACACACACACACACACACACACACACACACATGTCAGTGTTTTCCAATTGTATCTCTGTTTCTCCATTTTCACTGTGTTGTGCTCTGGTCTCGCTCCACTGGACATTAACCAGGGGAGGAATGATGGAGCAATTCTCAACACACACTCAAACACACACTCATTCACAGACGGGGCTTTTCCAGCGCTCTGCAGGGAGATAGAGTGGTGTGTTTGGTTCCGATAGGAGCAATACAACCAATTCAACATGGAGAGAGAGAGAGGCAGAGAGAGAGAGAGAGGCTGAGGGTTTTTCTGTTTTCTTCTTCCAGGGGAAAATCACTCTATACAAGATTTTGGATATTGAAAAATTGAAATAACAAAACAAACAAACAAACAAACAAAAAACAGGACATGCAAGTAATTCTGTTTCACAAACAGTGAATCAATATTTCTTGGTGATTCTAGTGCAAAAAAGTGCTGCTGTGTTTCTAATGGTTTAGCTATGCCAGAGTTGCTTCAAACTGGTCTGTAGAGCTGAAAACAAGTATTTCTATTGGAGGTAGAATATAGTAAATATTGGAAGAAAAACATAAAATATATGTATTATTTGTCTTCCAAATGTGGCATCAGGCTGTATTTCAACCTGGGAGTTGAGTCTACATCTGTTTAAACCATTTAAAAGATCCCTCAGCTTCCATTGGACTACATTTACCACACTTTCATGGCTGTTGGTCTATCCTGCGTCATGTCTGAGGAGATGAAATGTCAACACAGTGGGATTCACACACACACACATGCACATCTGTGGGCACATACACACTCATACAGTGTTTGATCTCAGTAGGTAAAGAGCTAGGAGGCAAAATCCACACACACAGCACATATCCCACATTGTTGCCAGTATCTGTGTGAGGTTTATGTGTTGTCATATTGCTGTTGTAACTACTGGTTAAAAATGTGATCATGAAGTCACTTCTGGAGCAAGGATTTTATGTTTAGTATGTGTATATGTATTTCTGTTTGATTATGAGTGGCTTTAACATTTTGTATGTTTAGTTGTCCTTGAGGTTGCTCTCACACATTTGTAAGTGTCTTTATGTGCTTTCCTGCATTTGACCACTGTATGTACAATCAGCAACCACCAAGCTGAACCTCAGCGCACAAAAGAACACCAAAATGCCAGCTTTGTCTTTTTTTGTGTACTGATTGGACTGATGTTGAGGATTTCAGTCTTTCTATTATTAAAATTGTGTCTGTGGAAAAAGTGAAGCTGTTCCTCACAATTCATGTTTGGAGCAACAAAAACAAACTGAAATGACATGTTTGGTGCCCACTACAGCCTCATGTGCTGCGATATGGATGACAGGGAAACCTGGAAAACTGAGCTATTTGGCTAGTCTCCAGTTGGTCATTCAGGGCACATTTACAGTAGGTTGTTTCTCAGTAAGTGGGATTATTCGGATGATGCCACTAGCACCAGTACTGCTCTCTTTATTTATTTGTCTCAGTGATTACTTCAACCCCTTTGCTCATCCCAACTCTTCCTGCATCTCCCTGTTATGGAGCCTGGATAGCTGATTGGGAGCAAAGAGAGTGGAGAAAGAGAGAGAAAGAGAGCGAGAGATGGAGAGGCAGCAGGAGATAAAACAAATGGACAAAAAAGGAGAAGGAAGAGAAAGAAAGCAAAGAGAGATGTGGATATGGACAGAAAAGGAGATGCAAGGAGTATAAGAGGAGGGGAGGATAGTGAATGATTGTGCTAACAAGCACAGCTTCACTCATCTGACCGGGTTTACAGAAAAGGATTGTGCTCACAAAAACAGAGAATGATGTGAAGGATATTTTGCGATAGAGACAAAGCTGCAAATTCTGACAAGTTGAAACCTGACACAATTCCTTGAAAATATTAGCCTTATCAAATCGTGTTGGTTAATTTTCTGCCGATTCCACTAATTGATTTATTGCCTACTTGTTTCACTACACCTTGTGTCATCGCCTGTCTTCAGAGTATCACTATATCAGCAACAACAACAACATCAACATCATTCTCATTACTCTCATTCAGCTACCCTCCCACTGTGGGCCACATTTGACTTCGGTCACCTCATCCCACAAGAGAGAAGACTTGCACGCACACACATACACGCACACGCGCACACGCACACACACACACACACACACACTCCATACCATGAGTCATGTAATGAGTTACAGAGTATAGTAATTGATCTTGTCCTGTCAGTTTAGTGAGCAGCTTCTCTGATCTTGATACACTACAGTGATCTGTGTGTTTGTGTGTCACTTCACTTTGTCATCATTTGCACTGCTGCTTGTGTGTCTGATTGCATGTGCAAATGTGTGTGTGAGCGTGTCCATGTGAGAAAGAGAGTGTGTGTATATAGATGAATGCACAACTGTCACAGAGTGTGTGTGCATGTGTGTGTGTGTGTGTGTAGGGTGGCCGTGCAGCATCTGTCTCCCTGCACGGTGAGGCAGGAGAAGTCATGATAAGTCAGGACACACACACTCACACACACACACACACACACACACACACACTCACAGACACACACACACACACACTCACACACACACACACACACACACACACAGACACACACACACACACACAAACACAGACAGACACATCAGCATTTTACACTTGAGAGGGAGAAGAAGAAAGAGAGAGTGTGTTCTTAGCTGGGATGGAGAGATGAGTACAAACAGAGGAAGAAAGCGATATTTCTTTACCCTTTAACCTTGACCTTTTCATTTTTCTCCTCCTCTTTACAGTTTACATCAGTTTGTATCCTGCTCTCTTTTTCCTCCTGCCATCTCCTGCTTTCTTTCTCTAGTTCTCCTCTCTCAAGTTGCCTTCCCCTCAGGCACCAGCATGCACACACATTCACACACTCACTGGCTGTCCGTATGACATGATTTATGCTCCTGTGTTCTATTATTTTTAGGCCAATTACTCTGTTTTTTTCTCTCTCCTTCTCTTCTGTCTATATCTTTCTTACATTCTCTTTCAATTCCTGCTTCTCTCTATTCCACCATTCCTGTCTAAATATTGTCTCCTGTTTTATACACCTCTAAGTCTGTATTTGCAGACAATTTTATATGTTTATTTTATTTTTGTTAGGGGTTTCCGCCCCTTGTCCAAAGACACGCAGGTCAGGTTGACTCTAACGTGGCTCTGTGGATGTGAGACTGGCTTTGTTTGTTTGTTAGGCCTGTGATAAGCTAGTGGTGACCTGTCCAGAGTATTTCCGAGTATTATTTGCCAGAATAGGCTTCAGACCTCGTAACCTAGACCAGTGGAAATAGATGAAGAAAGTGAACAAATGAATTATTAATTAAAAAAAATAAAAGCTTGATGTTTGCCCAGAGACATTTCAGCAGGGATGATGTTTGTTGACAGGGAGGCTGAACTATAATCAATTTTCTCACCTTCACACACAGAAGCCTGTAATCTGTCCTGATAAAGGAAGAAGTAAATAACATGTGACATTTTGTGTATGAGATGAAGAGAAATTGAGACAGCACGTGACGTGTGTCTGTGTGTGTAGAAAGTTAGCATAGTTAGCATGTGTCAGTCGTAGAGTGAGATTTGTTGATCTGCATCGTGAGTCCCAGTAGGGTGCTGTAGATTCTGTCACTAAACAATTAGCTTTCGCTTTTGCTGCCTTTGGGAACTAACACACCACTGTCAAAGAACGGAGTGCAGAAAAAGAACAGCTAATCAAATTTGGCTGGCCATTTTCTTTGCATAGCTTCACATTAGGTCATGTTTTCCCCTAAAAATCTACAGCCAACATGCACATATTTATTGTGTCAACATGAGAGGAAATAGCATGTAATCTGTCTGTATTTGTAAAATGTTGTGTGAATCATTTTTTATGACATTGGACACAATGGAATCACCACCGAAACTACAGGAATTGATGTACAGCCACAGTCGGATTGTGTGTCAGGGCTTTTGTCAAATGCATACAAATACACTCCATGTTAGCTTTTACCTCTTCCTTCCATCCTTCCTTCCTTCCTTGCTTCCTTCTTTCCTTTCTTTCTTCATCTGGTAGCTACAGTGCCTGTTGCCTGGAAACAGAGTTTTGTGTCTTTCTGTAAACTTTGATATTCCGTTTGCTGGAGGAAACAAAAGACAAACAGAAGAACCAAATAAATGTATTCAATAAGGCGGTGTCCACATTGATGCAAAAAAAATGTAAAACAGGATTTACTTTGACATTATTTTCGAACAAAACTAGCCTTTTCCAATCCTTTGGCAAAAGATCATCAGCCACTTTGAAACACGTGCACAGCAGTAAAACACTTTTTTAAGCAGTTGAGGCACAGCAAGTGTGCAGCGTTTAGATGTGTTAAGTGCAAAAGTACACAGTAGGCTTTGGCTGTGTCTGTGATTGTGTGTGTGTGTGCGTGTGAATCTATCTTCCTGTCAAGGGTCATAGGTTACTGATCATAATGCATCTCTCTCTCTCTCTCTCTCTCTCTCTCTCTCTCCCACACACATTCACACTCCCAAATGTAATCCTTAATCAAAAATAATCCCAGTCCAGAGGCCCGATTGGATCCTATGTCTGTTAATGACACACGTGACAGACGTTTCTTTGTCAAACATGATGTTATTGCTGGTCAAATTAAATCATATTGGCCACCATGCTGCCTGAATACACACTGTGGCTGAAAGCTGGATATCTGTGTGTATAATTACATGTGTACTGTACGTTTGTATGTTTTGTCTAGTCCTTTGCTTTCTGGCATCCTTTATTTATGCAGGACATTTTAAATAAGCACTTGTACTCTGACCTGCATTTGGGAGTTCCATTAAACTGGGTTGATTTTAAAGGAGTATTGCACTTTTAGTAGAACCACTGGGCTTTGACATCCTGACCATAATATAAGTAGAGACATCATTTGACACTTGCCCTTTTAATAAAAGTAAAAACTGCTCCTGTGTCTTTATGCTTTATTGACACTTTGAGACCTGTTTCACCATGCAATGAGAGTGAGCGGAGAGAGAAGAAAATGCTTTTCCATCCCTACTCACACAGCCCAGGGCAACTGACAAAGATGTTTAACATTGCTTTAAGAACTTTTCTCAACAGAAGCTCAATATGTTGAGAAAAGAGTTTTGCTCCTTCATTTTGCCCACCCACATTAGAAATTTAAATACACTGTTTAACCTCCAGGTTCTCCTCTCCTCTCTCTTGAGTCACTCTAAATATATGATAGCTTGGTGTCCTTAGTGTAGGGCAGACGATGAAGAGGTTGTCAGGTAGAAAGTCCCTCTCTTTATAGCTCTTAGCTGTGGAGAATAAGTACACAGTATCCTAAGAGCTCCTGTTTTTCACTGTTCTGGATTTCACATCAAAACATAACATGACATATTAATATACAGCTGGTCTCTTGAGCATTTTCACTTTATTCATATCAGTGCTGTAGCAATTACAACAATAGAAAAAATACAGACCAATTTTCGCTCACTGACCCAAAACTTAACCCCAAATTTCAAGCTCCATCTATTCCTGTAAACCCTCCAAGAAAGAAAATAGTACATAGACTATAATTATGATAATTTGGTTGTTTACGTTTTTGCATCTACTGCACATCTTACTCATCTCAAAGTTTGTAAAATGTTCTGAAATCTGTCTCAGGATCATCAAATTTTCACTTTGTTACTGAAGCAAATCAGTTTGGGGAAGAAGGGACTATGACTATGGCTCAGAGAAACTGCAGGATAGTTAATCCACAGCCAAATAGCCATGAAAGCTTTATTAGACCAAAGGCCTGTGCAGAGACAGGAGGACACACTAAAGTTTCATATAAGACTAAGTTCAATACTATCAAATGGTGGCAAGTGGTAAATACATGACATGAATCACTGGAACAGGCACAAACACACAGATTCACACACACACACAACACATTGGTATACACATGTGCACACACAGACACACAATAGGAAGTCTGGAGGCTGATAGAAGAGTAGTAATTAAGACTTTGTGATGTGGATATTCTTGGTACAATACTGATCAGTGTCATCCGTTTGTGTGTGTGTGAGAGAGAGAGCCAGAGAGAGAAAGTCCACTGCCACTGCTGCTGCAGCCCACAGTTTCCATGGTAACGTTGGAACCCATCTTGGTCTCTATGGTAACTTCTGGTTTGTACCCAGAGAGAAAGAGCGAGAGATGAGGGGATGAAAGAGAGGAGGTGAAGTGTAAGTGAGGGATGAGAGAGAGGGGCAAATAAGAGAGAGAGACAAAAAGATTTGGGAGCGAAGGAGTCAGAAGTTTGGTGAGATGGAAGAAGAAAGAGTTTTAAGTAAACACCTCCTAACTTTACTAAATATCACAAGAAGATCTGCTTCAGTCTTTGCTGCTGCTGAGTTACCGCCTCACATGGGCAACTGGTTAGGGAGGAGTTAGTAGCTGGTTCAGATGCTAGAGTTATTCTAACACTGTACTTACCAAAGTTACTTCTGAGATCTGTGAGACACAACAAAATTACTGATAGGAATAATGGCGAAAGGTACAAAAATGAGTTGTAATAAACTAGAATTTTCTTATGAATGTGTTTCTGAATCCATTTGCCTAACAGCTACTGCACTTAATTGGTTTTTCCTTCTTCTTCACCACAGTTGCACCATTAGCCTGCTAATAGGATGCACACTAGCAATGTGCACAACTCCAGACCCTTGTACTTAGTCTCAATGTGGCTGATACATCTGAATAAATCATTACCGGATGTTTTGCAGTGTGTTACTGTATAGTTACAGAAATTTTAGATTCTAGTGCATCTGACGTTTGTTTACAAGGCTGTGAGGAGTTCAGGTTTGCAGCAAGAGTTGGATTTTGGAATTTAATTTTAAGATGAAATCGATTAAATTACAACATGTCAGGGTTAAAATAATTTTGTTATAGTACATTTGATGTTTTTGTCAACCTGTGGACATGTTTAATAAGGAGGTCATTTTGAAATAAAAATGATATCTTTGTGGTGCTCCTGTTGTTTTGTGTTTTTATGGTTGTGTAGTTGGTACAGTCTGTGTTCAGGGTGTCTTTTCTGTTCTTCTTGATCTATTACAAACTGCATGATAGCAGCACACACACGCATACACACACACACACACACACACACACGAGACTATGATGTGTCTGTGGGTTTTTTCAAAAACAGCTTAATGGCTAATCCTGTCTTGCAGCACACACACATACGCAGAAGGTCATGGCAAATGGAAACATTGTCCGCTGTATGGTAGAATGTCGATACTATAATCTGATTGGCCTAGTTGATGGATAGGTGGTTTAGTTGACCTATCACAGTTAACTGAATTATTGCTCCCACATACTCACCTTTCTGTCATTCTGTCTGCCTTCTTCTCCTTCTTCTCTCTCTCACTCTGTCGCTTTAGTCTCTCTCTCTCTCTCTCTCTCATCCATCCTCCCCTTCTCCCTCAGTCTCTCATCTTTTCTCTCATTTCTTTCCAGTCACTAACCAGATTAGCTGTGCCCCTTATGGATTTCGCCCTTTATGGGCCTGTATGAACGGAAGGAAAGGAGGCAGAGAAGTGTATCTCTGTTTGTGTGTGTGTGTGTGTGTGTGTGTGTGTCAGGCTGGGCTGTTTCTACCAGATGTTTTTTTCTGTTTTATTCTTCGGAGCACCGTGCTGTCTGCCTGTCACCGGCAGATACGCAGCCTGGGTGTGTGCATCTGTGTGTGTTTGAGCGAGAGAGTGATGGAGAGCTTTTGTGTACTTGAGAGGGAGGATATGTGTGTGTGTGCGTTTGTGAGATTAATTACTTCCACATAGACTACTAATACTCACTGTGTGGTGGAGGGTCCACAGTACGAATGATGAATATATATAAAAAAACTAATACTTCAGGCTCTGAAACTGACACAAAAAGAAGACAGGTGTTTAATGTGAAAATCGCGATCTTTGTCTTCAAGCCGGATGCTTTTGTGCCAATAAAGCACCACTGGATGGACTTGAATTGAAATGAGAGGAGATTGGAGAGACAGAGACGGGAAACAAAACAAATTCAGCTTCCTGAGCAGCCCATTCGAGTGTAGAATCCTTGGCCTAAAAATCAACTTGCCTTTCAAGTTGTCTGTCTTTCAAAGTGTGCAAATCCTCCGTATTATAATTCACGTCATTCCCTCCACTGTCAGGTTTCCTGAGCATTTCTAAGTGTGGGAAATGCACTTCCAAATCATAGTTTGTATTCTAATCACATCATTAAGAACACAAAATCAAAGCATGATTCTTTTATCAATATCCAGAAGTTGTAACGTGGTGTTAGCTGCTGAGAATATAGCGCTCTGAAAATCCAGCTGAAATAAACACCTTCCTAACCTTTAGTTCTTAGCATTTACAAATGTGACAGTGAAACCACAGCTGTCATGTCAAAACTATGGCTACAGGGATGACTGATTCCTGTGGCCGAGGATATGTGTGTATGTGAGAAAGCTGTTTGTTTAGCTGGACCCACTTTACACTCACATCAGCTTTAACAGCAAATCATAACGCAGCCGCTGTATACTTATAAAACACTGACGTGGGCTTTTAACTTTAACAGGTTTTTTTTACTAGCTATCAAAGTAATCATTTGAGTAAAACGCATTTTAAAAACATTGGCTATTTACACAATGTAAGGTATTGTGACGTCACGAGGGGCCAGGTCATAGAGGGAAGGTATTTCCCCGCCCGGTGGTTTCAGCAGGGTCTACAAACCATCATGGCATTGGAAGGCAGGGACTACACTTCCCATGAGCACCTGGGCCAACACGGGGCTCTGGCAGTCCCCCAGCTGGATTCAATGAACTGATGAGGGAGAGGAAGTGGAGCAGGGAGAACACATGAGGATCCGGGAGGGTTTAAGATAAAGAGGGGACTGTTTATGTGGGAAGGGAGGAATGGGATGTGACAAGCTTTTTGTGTGTAAACAATATCTCTGAAATAGAGACGCTTTACGGTCGAAACTCTGTTGTTGCGTGGTTTCTACTGACACCCACACCTGAATGCACTATGACAGGTTGGTCGCCACTCCTTAAGACATCACAGTATTTATGGGGGGATATTTTTTGAAAATACAGAATATTCTGTCAGTAGTAGTTTGCCTTTAGGTTAATAATTCTGTGGATGTTATTATTGCTTGACCAGAAAGCTCAAGTAGGTTGTATTACACTTGACAATGAAATCACTGTAAAGGACTCCAAAATGGGAAATAATAAAATAAATAATACATTAAGAAATAACCAATCAAGTACAGGAAAATAGGGCCTATGTGAAATGAAATCTTGAAATATCTTTTATTTTCACTGTATGTTATTGTGCCAGAGATCAAACTATTGTATTGGAGTGTGTTTTTGTTTATTTTAGGTTTATATTAAAATTGACTTTATTAAAAGTAGCGTTGTTCTTTTAACTTTGTCACTTTTCATGAAAGCGGTGTTGTCATTAAGCCCTGCTCCCACAGCCAATCGAATGGTACCAGCCTAGTATGTAGCACAGCTTCAGTTGAGCCAGCTAGCCTCTACTTTCTAGGGCAATAATAAAGTAATTCAGATTTAGCCAACTAGGTTCTGCTATGAATTCAACCTCTAGTTTTAATGTCTGGCATTCTTATTTGCCTCAGAGGATGACTGTAACACACAACCAGGCTTTGAGGTTGATATTCTCTTTTAAAATAATTGTTATAGGACAGTGCACAGGTAACTATGCCTGAATAAGGCCATTGTGATATTAAGTTGCATACTACCTAAATTACATCTGCTATGATAGCATCATTTTGTGGGGATTCTGTGCTAGCCCTATCAGCTTGTGATGCTGTTTTGGTAAACTCAAACACATACAGAAGCTGCTGTGTCCCTCCAGATCCTGGAAAGACCTGGCCGGCCTTCTGTCCCAAACCTCTGGCCTTCTGTGAGTGTACATCCATGGGAACAGTGGGAACAGGAGGAGGAGCAGGGACTGAGATGGATGGATAGATTCATGGATGCAGCTAAATATATTTTTAGATTAAAAAAATGATGTACCTCACAGAGGGACTGACAGAGAGGACAGAGAACGTTTCTGAATGTAGAATATTTCCTGTTTTGTTTACACATGAGCTTAATAGTTTTGCACCATTGACTTGCTTTCATTTCCATTATAAACTTAACAAAAATTTAGAAAATATGATGGAGTATTAGGTGGATGATGAATTGTTTGGAAGTTTATGATGGTCAGAAATATCTCTTTTCTCTCTCAAGGCCATTTTAGGACATTTCCCAGGACCCTCTAAGGCAGGGGTCATCACTATGACAGAAATCTCTGAGGAACTCTGTTGTAGAAGAGTTGCTTGTGTGTTTGTTTGTGTGTGTTTGTGTGCATTTATACATGCACACACACATGCATTCATCTCTTCAGACAGTAGCCTCTCAGGACAGGAAGAGAGTCGCTTTGATTAAATAATCAGAATTCTTTGATTGTGTACACGATTACAAGTTAGGCAAATACATGTCCACACATAAATAATCAAACACACACACACACACACACACACACACACACACAACAGAACGGAACATCCTGTTCTGGCTGATAAACTCAGAGGAGTAGGGCAGCACTGTTGGCACTGAAAGTCTTATACAGGGTCTTTAGTGTTGATGTGAACCTAAATAAATAATATCCTGATTGTGAATGAATGTGTATATATCTTACAGTAGTGCTTTGGCATGGCCACTTGCTCTAGCTAACTTACCTATCAAAAGGAAAAGAGATCTACTGCAAACAGTTTTGAATGGATTCAATTCAGTTTTATTTATATAGCACCATGTCATAACAAAGTTATCTCACGGGACTTTTTCATATAGAGCAGGTCTAGACCGACTCTTTATTTACAGAGAACCAACAATTCCCACCATGAGCAGCACTATGCGACAGTGGCAAGGAAAAACTCCCTTTTAACAGGCAGAAACCTCGAGCAGAACCAGGTTCTGGGTGGGCGGTCATCTGCCTCGACCGGCTGAGATGGATGTTTGGTGTTCTCTCATTTGTTTGGTGTCTCAATATATGGCATCATGTTAATAGTATTTACTCGTATATGAAACATACTCAGCTTACTTCAAACTTGAAACTTTTAAACGCTTGTTCTCTGTCATATTGTGTCTGTCTGCGTTCCTTCAGTGCTTCTGCTCAGACAAATGAAGGCACCTGTCTTGTTTGTGTGTCTCTACAGGAACGTGTGGAGTATCTGTTCCTTATCATTTTCACGGTGGAGGCATTCCTGAAGGTAATAGCCTACGGCCTGCTCTTCCACCCCAACGCCTACCTGAGGAACGGCTGGAATCTGCTCGACTTTATCATCGTAGTCGTAGGGTGAGTGGATGGAAACACACAGGAGAAGATAAAAGCTGTCAAATGTTTTAAGTGGTCCGATGTTCCTCTAAGTATTTTAATAGAGTGAATGACAAACATAGTAAGAACTGTATATTTGTAATTCACTGTCTCTTTCCAGGGTTTTTAAAAGCACTACCTGACACATTTTTAAACATCAGCACATCATTGGCAAATTAATCATAGTACCTTGGTATAATTACTGTCAACAAATGAAACTACAGCCAAGACTATTGGCAGCCACTATCTAATGCCAGAGGTAATCACAGTGATACTGTCTTTCAAAATTAATATTACGTTTCCCATGAACACCTTTAATTCCTGTAGCAACAACAAGGAAGCTACTGCATCACCTCTTCCTTTTCCCCATCTTTACTAAAAAAAAAATTTCACTTAGAGTTGTACCTGTTTTTTCAACATATTTACAAAATCCAATCTGCTGGCACACAATGTAAATTTCAGTGAAGAGGCTGGTAGAGGAAAGATGTTGTCTTGCTTGTGTATGGGAATAATACCAATGTCTCAGTATAGGTGGTATTTTATTAATGTCAAAATGCTACAGTGCACAACAACTTCTACAAGACGTTTTGCCATAAAACAATCTTCCTTCACAGTGAATCCATACTAAAGCCGCATTAAACTTTGGCCTACAGTGTATTGGTGAAGCCTAGACTGATTAGCTCGTTAGATGCTGATAGCAAAGCTCTGCTCTGTTTTTCTTTATCTGCAACTCAGCAACATAGCCCATCTGCTAAACCCCTCTGTGCATGTGTGTGCGTGTGCGTGTGCGTGCGCGCACGCGTGTGCAAGTCCTGCCTGCCAGCTGTGCTTTGTGTACAGGGTTGTGTGGGGGTAATGACACAATAGCCAGTGGACCTGACAGTTACATTAATGCCATAAAAATGGTCTAATTGACCGTGCGTGTGTGTGTTCATGAGAGAGACACAGCAAGAAAGCCTGAAGACTCTGTGAATGCACCAACACACAAACAAAAACACATACACAAATGCATACTCAGTGAGTTTTGTTCATCCTCGCGAGTCAAGCGTTCACTGGAATTAGCCATCGCTAACTGTACATGGTCAACTTCACCACATAAACACACACACACACAAACACACCCACCATCAGGCATCATAGTGCCAGTGCCCCTAGCATAAACACAACCTTTACCACTCTTATGCTGTTATCTCCTCTCTGTCTGCCCCTCTCTCTCTTTATTTGAATTATGGCTTGTATTGTGATGCAGAATAATTTAGTGTGGAATAGTACTGTTTTCATTCCTTGAAGGAAATTGTCTTTTACCTTGCAGCCCTTCCACAGCATCTGGGGGTCAGAAGGTCAAATACAAGCTGCACCCCTGGAATTGGCAAGGTCAATTCAGGAGGGTTGGTGCTTGCTGTTTTGGGCGATTAAACCTGGATGGCCTCTGTAGATTTTCCCAGGGTTTTTTAAATATGAACCCGTTTACTTTTTCAGTTTCACATGGCCAAAATAAGCATACTTATTCCTCTGAAGTGACCAAATTGTCCTTTCTCTTTTGACACAGTAGCAGTTTAAAAAAGCTTTGTCACATTATCTCTTTGTAGATAGAGCCAGAAAAATCACAGCACTGGGCATTTGTTCAAAAATGACCCATGTTTAGGGTTTTCTGACAAGTGACCACTTGCTCTTTTGCAAATAATGTTCCCTCCAGATTTAAAGCAGCATTACTTTATTACTTTTGTATGTTAATGTCCAGTTTCATACCAACTTTCAGTGATCAGAGTCATGAAGGTGATCTTCATCCATGATCACAATCTTCACTCTAACCTCAGTCAAGCAGTTTTACTTGCCTAATCTTCACCATGCCTTAGCTAGATGGTATATGGTAGCAAATTAGAAAACATATTACTATTAGATGCTAATGGAAAACTTCAATTTGTCACTTTGGAATGCTCCTACTTAGACCTGTTTTGTCATGTAGATATAAGAACTTGTCGTGGAAATGACACAGAAAAAATCTATTAGTAAAATCATGAAACACAAATACACACACGCACGAGCACACATGCTCACTCAGGACACACAGATCCAGGAAATGTTCAGCTGTGACAGCACTGTATCTCTGTGTGTGCATGCATGAGTGGCTGTCTTTGAGCCTGTCTGTTCCTCTGTGTGTAGGTGTGTGTGTGTGTGTGTTGACGAGAAGTGAGAGAGAGTTCGCTCCCTCTGGAATATTCACCATATGGGTGAAAGAGCTTGTACCTGGTGCTGAGCAGCCTCATTGGCACACACACACACACAGGCACAGACACATGGGCGCATACATGTACACTTGCACATAAACACAGATGTTCCTAAGAGTTTATTAGTGAAGGCACAGTGAGCAGGTTTTCAGTGTGACCGTGTGTGTGTGTGCACATATGGGTGTGCAATATGAATAGCTAATATAGACGCTCTGCTTTGCCTCTGCTTTGCCTAGCTCTCCTTCTCTGTCCTCTCTCCATCACTTGTCTTTACCCTTACATGTGTTATTCTCCTCTTTTACGTTTTTACTATTTTCATTCGTCTTTCATCCTCTTTCTCCAACCTGTGTCCCACTTCTACTTTTTAAGTATAGACGGTCCAGATAGTTGCTGGATCATCACACAAAAAAAGATTCTATTGAATCTATAATAATTCAAAGATGAATTCAGTGTTTTTCAGTACTATTGTGGTGTTTTGACTTTTGCATAACCACACAACCTCTGTAATCTTTATGAATGTACATAGCCTCTACTATATTTAGCTGTGGATGTACACAAGACATTATGTAGTGCTACACTCAAAGCCTCCAATTATCATTTAACACCCCACCATGACAAGACATGCTGGGTGAAATGCTGATGGTGCAACACTATGGATCCTTGACATACTTTTCATACTCTGTTCCAAAGGCGTGCTTCCCACCGAGAGAAAGAGAGAGAGAGTGAATCAGATTGAGAGGGAGGTAGTGAGAACTAGAGAGGCTGAGAGAGAGAGAGAGTGAGAGGGCGATATGTTGTGAGAGGTCTTTTCAAGTGGCCATTTCATCCATGCTAATTGTTAATTCTCCATGACTAACGTGCCGCTGACTGGCCTTTGAGCCGCGCTAGCTGGAAAATGGTATTGTATGGTAATTTCAAAGGATCTAAGAGAGACAGAGAGAGGAGAGGGAGAGTGATAAGCTCAGCTGGACGTAAATTCAAGCTTGTGAGCCACTGACATCCAAAGAGATGTCTGTAAATAATTTCATTGGGATAATAGCCAACAAACGGCAACAGCATAGAAACATGTTTTCGTCTTTTACTGAAGACAATATTTGCATTATTATGTATTTCTACTTGCTTTGTGTCTGTACTGTACAATATATCATGAAAAGTATATGGACACCTGAACCTTGCTTAATTTTAATATTTAAAAAAGTAATGTTTTTTAGGGAAAGTCAGAAAAATCATCCTGGACACAATAGATAAGAAACAGCAACAGCGTAAAAACGCATTTAGCCCTTTTATAGAGGTATACTACATACTAGTATACATACATAATACTACCAGATAAATTACAGTGGAGAAACGGGGAAGGTTGTAGGACATCACATGGCATTAAATGTGTGCTATGTTCAATGTGACAGTGTTATGAGCACACATTCACTCATAAACACATTTTGGGGACACCTCCATTCACTACAGACTAGTGGCTCAATGGATCGCAGTTGATCCATGATCTGTACGTATCTCCCCCCACGGTTCAGCACACATATGAAGCGCAGATTAATTACAAAGTTTAACTATCATAGTGTGACATACAGTTTTACTGCCGCTGTTACGTCCTTTTTAAATAACAATTCCCTAAATCTCGATGCAGACTTGCAGTGGAAAGATACAAGACAGATGCATGCTGTGTTTTATTCTGAAGCACTAAAGGTTTGATTTGATTATTTATAAAACCTGTTTTGTTTTCACGTGAACGTGTTGAATCCCAACGAATCAGGGAGCAACAGAAGCGCAGTGAGTGAGGAAGAGTTATTTGTCTCCCTTCTTTTTTTATTATCCTGAAAAATGATCCATGATCTGATCCGAACCATGAGTTTTGTGATCCATTGCACGACTACCACAGACGTGCACAGTGTTCTGTTGAGCTGACTGTCAAATCATTAAAGCCAAGTGTCTCACATTTCCTTATCTGTGAAAGACGGAGGGAACACTTGAAACACTTTCTATTGTTGTGTTGAGAGCTAACTAATTAAGCTGTTTTGCTTTCCACTGTCCAAGAAACACATTTGATTGTGAAACAGCGGAGATGTCTTCATCATTCCCTTTGCTTTTAAAATGTGTCTATATTTAGAAAACTTTCACTGTTTTTGATTACGATGATGTAGGTGGTTGAGAAAGAAAATATGGCCATAACAACTGCATATATTCATCACGCTGTATTATATTCCTGTATGTCTGTATCTCTTTTATTGTTTTCCTCTCTCAGATATTCTGTTGTATGTGGAAATGGGAGGTCAACCTGATGATGACGGTTATTGAAGTCATTATCTTCTGTCTTGCAGGTTATTCAGTGCGATCTTGGAGCAGGCCACCAAGGGGGATGGTGCCACTCCTATTGGAGGGAAGGCAGCGGGCTTCGATGTCAAGGCTCTGAGAGCATTCAGAGTGCTCAGACCCCTCAGACTGGTCTCTGGAGTACCCAGTAAGTACTGAGAGCTGTAGGATGAAAAAAAAAAGAAAGAAAGAGTAGAAACGATACTTTGAGGATCAGGTGTGAATGGTGATTGGGTCAGGTGGGGGAGACATGAAGCACAGATTGGAGCCAGTATTGCTCCTTGATGCCACACACAGACTCACTCACACACACGCACACGTACACGTATACACACATTGACACACGAATGCACAGACATGCACATGCTCACTCACAGAGAGTCCTCTTGTACTGTTGTCAGACACTCAGACAGTACGAGCAGTAGATGAGTTGTCTGTCAGCCTGTCTATGTTAGTGACTACTGAAATCAGTAACAGGCTAGAAGACAGGAAAGGATTGGATATCAGGGATGAAGGCTGTGCGGGTGTGTGTGTGTGTGTGACAGTTCTCGTGATTATAATAGCAGTCAAATGCACAGGATGCTAGTGCATTTCCAAAACTCTTGTCATGTGGTTTAAAAGCGTGAGTGCTACAGTGCACAATATGTAGACTGAACCCTCTCCAACCTCACTGAATTGGCATCATGGCAACTGATCAGTAGCATGTTGGCAACTGATCAGTATGATGTTTTCTAGCTGATTAGCACACTGGCTGGCAGTCTTTTTAAATGCTTTCAGTGCCATTGCTGCCCATGTGCTGTAGAAATTACAAAAATAATTATCTGTAAATGTAAAATATATCCTAGATGTCATAACCATACCAGTGTTTCACAACTGATAGAAGGATCAAGTACTGTTATGTAATTTAATCAACAGATACCAGAACCAATTCAAGTATTCCTTTCATCATTGATGTCACCTACTGTGGTTTTGCATATTTAATTCACCAAATTATGTGAGAATAATTGCACAACAGTCTTCACTCAAATACAAATTGATAACAATTCAAGTGTGATCATCGCTTGAGCTGGAGGATACACAGAGCTTTCTTTTATTTACAGAAGAATTTCGGCTGACAATGGTTACAGTTGCATGCAAAAATAAAACATTTTAAAGCTGTACTGTTTTCATCAATATGAAATTAAGTGATCTGAATTGTTGTGTATTTGTATGCACCAAAGCATGTGTCTGAATACATTTTTTGATTTAAAAAAAATCAGTACAAAGATGAACAAAACATTAAATTTCTTCTGTCTTTCATACTAATAAGCCTGCTCAACAGGATGTACTCCTATCACAGTTTTTGTGAGTAATTAGTGTGCAGTATTCTGAGCCTTTTGTCCATCAAAGCATTCAGTAAATGTACTGGAAAGTTGTATTGCCCCTGAGCAAGTTCTGTTTTGAAACTACCATGCTTAGTATTTTTTCTGAGACACTCATTGAAGGCACTCTCTCTATGTGCATATTAAAGAATATTAAAGCTTTTGAACAAATATAATAGTCAGTCACTATTCAATGCTTTTATATGACACAAAGGCTTTCATCATTAAAATTATTATAACTGTACTCTTTTTTTAATGTGTGTCCACCCTTTATGTGTTCTCAGCTCTTCCTCTGTGTGTGTGCTGCAGGTTTACAGGTAGTGTTGAACTCCATAATCAAAGCCATGGTTCCTCTGCTACATATCGCCCTGCTGGTCCTCTTCGTCATCATCATCTATGCCATCATTGGCCTGGAGCTCTTCATGGGCAAGATGCACAAGACCTGCGTTTCCGTGCACACAGGTACACACACACACTCACACACATGCACATACACACAGAGAGAGAGAATGTCTAGATTATTGTGCACTGATGCACATATTCAAACATTGCATGATCAAACACATACACCTCAATGCTCAGATAGATTTTGAAGCATGTATTCAACTCTGTGTGAAAGCATGCTTCAGTAAGCATATATCCACACAGAGACACACACACATTAACTCCACATATGGGCATACAGGTGAATATTACACTACACAAACCTTTTCAACTGAAATATCAAAGAAAGCCATAGCTGTACGGTCACCTCATTACAAGGTAATGAGTGTGAGTGGTGCATGCATAAATGTTTGACTGCAGTAAGACATCACCCATCAGCCAACAGGGAGAAAATAGAGCACATACATTAAACACTTTACATGATATCCTCCATTAATTATTTAAACCATTGTTTATGTTTCTGAGTATGAATGATTTGGGCAATAATTGAAACAGAAGCTGCCATAAATGATTGAAGCAATTTTCAGTAAAGGCCCCCAGGTATAAATGGTCCTGAGTGCTGTTATGGTGATGTTATAGGTCCCATGAGAGGCATTAGCTTTGCACTGGGTAAGTGCAGGTGGAATACTCTGTTATCCTATACATCACTCTCAAGAGCTTGTTTTGTTTAATTAGTAGAGCACTTTTTCACATTGATTTCTTTTGATGGCTGCTCTGTTTGGTTTTAGTTCAACATGTCCTTTTTAACCTTCTTTTAGATCTAGATAGATTTTTAGAATCGCAATTTTTAGTTTATTCTTGTGTTCTATGTGTTTGGATGGGCATTAAACTTTCACGGTGGAATCATCGGTACAAAAGATGAGAAACTACGTTAGAAGATATATCAGTAAGAAACATCACATCACTAAGCTTAAAATTCAGTTGTGTCAGCCTCTAATGACCAGCGAAAGATAATGATAGCGCTTTATACAAACCAGGGTCTGGGTCATTTTAAGATGAATCCAACAACTATGGTGCAGTGCATTGTTCCCATTTGCAATGACAAAGCATTCTGGATTTGTTAGAGCTTTGCACCTCTGATTGGCCTCTTTGCTATAGCAATAACGACTAAGGCTTGTAACTGAGGGAACAAAAGTATGATTTCTTAGAAACAACAGAATGATGGCCATTTTATAAACCTACAGTATCGTTAAATGATCTAGGAGCCCCTCGTTTTTTTATGTTGAAGAGTTGTGGAGATCATCATGGAAAACTTTGAAATCGAAACTTTCTATAACATTCTGCTGGAACCAGAGGCTGCTTCCTCTAACAGTCAGTTGTGATTGGGATTGAGTCAATTGCTCTCTTCCTCCTATATATTTAGTAACAGGCACCATTCCAGAGGAAAAGCCGGCACCTTGTGCACCTGATGGAGCTTATGGTCGGCACTGTAAACATAACGGAACAGAGTGCAAACAGGGATGGGAGGGCCCAAATGATGGCATCACCAACTTTGACAACTTTGCCTTTGCCATGTTGACGGTGTTCCAGTGTATAACCATGGAAGGCTGGACAGACGTGCTGTACTGGGTGAGCCGGACACCACAGCAGTGTCTTTATGTGTGTGTGTGTGTGTGTGTGTGTGTGTGGAGTGAGTGCCATGCGGCTTGGTGTGTGTAGCCACTGTACTGTAGCTGTAACATCAGTGCCACATGAGTGCTTTCTGAGAAACGCACATAAAGCAATAACACAAACACTTTTCTCAGAAATGCAGGTGTGCACAGAGGCAGAGAGACACACACACAGATTGTGTTTGAGTGTGTGTTAGCTCATATCTCAGGCTAAATCGATACTGAAAATACACTGTGTAAGTGAAGGTCCTAATTCATTTGGAACGTGTGTAGAATCCCAGTGCGTAATTCAAGTGTACAAACAAACACACATGCAGCCACAGAGCCATAAGAACACACAAAAACTATCTCTTCCTCAGTAACTGGCCAGAAGCATGTAGCAGTCACATCCAGCTAAATAAGCCAATAGGTTAGTCTGTGCTGTTAATCAATATTAGACCTCTGCGATAGATGTATGGCTTTACGCAAAGATTATGATATTGCTGATGTCTGAATAATAGGTGGTAAGGGCTCACGTGGCATTTACTGAAAGGTCCTCTATATGCCTGCAAATGCAAAGCACTCACGTGGTACAGATGAGTACTGGTTTCTTGGGATTTTCAAAACATAATTTTTCAACTGCATTTATGGATTAACTGTGCTGCAATACAATATAATTGTGCTGATTTTCACCTATCAGGTAGCCCTAATTTGTGCCTCTAATGTGTAATTATATTGAGGTCACAGAGCCAAGCAACCGTTTTTCTGAAATTTAAATCCCCAGTGATCCTTCATAAACCCAGAAGGCTGTTGAGCAACACTTAACGCATTTATATTTCTGTTAAAGGTTCCTCAAAGAGTCTTCTGAAAAGATTTTCAACCTGTATCTAGAGTTTTGACTATATTTTCCAATCCAAAAAAAGACAACAGTGTCACTCTCAGCTACAATTTTAGTTTGAATTAAGAAATCTATATGCAATGTCAGATGGATAGAAGAATCTTTGTAGCTTCTGGAAATACCTTCAAAACTGTGGTGTTGAAGGTATTAAATGATCTCCAGTCATTTTAATTCTGAACTCTGTGAGTAGAATGTAACGATAATACATGGGAGGCACTAGCTATCAGAATACTAAAGAACACTACATTTTATCATTGGAATGATTAGATTAGTAAATGTCTTAATGAATAAAAAAAGTGATGAAATTAACAGTGAGACTGGTAGAGACGTTTGTTGAAAGGTTGATGTTTTGAGCTAGGTAATCTCATTTTGATGACACAATGTAACTGTCTGAATGGGTCAGTTTTATGTGTATGAGTGTGGGATCTGACTCTACATAGAGGCAGGTGTGTGTGTGTGTGTGTGTGTGTGTGTGTGTGTGTGTGTGTGTGCACAAGTTGTTGTTGTGTCTGAGTGCATGTACTACATGGAGCAGAGAGCTTACTAGCTCTACACCCCTCCTGCAACTACCGTGTCTGCTGCAACCTCCCATTCACACACATATACAAAGCATCACATTGCTTAAACTTTACAGTGTCTATAATGAATTAGACCTATTTATTAGGAGTTATAAGTGCAAATGAATATGGAAAATCATATGGACAAAACCAAGCCTTTCATTTAGCTTTCTGCCATGCATATCCAGGGATATAGATTAATGACATCCAGCATCTGCTGCTGTTGCAGCAAATGAACCCTCTGTCTCGCTCTCCTCTCCTCTGTCATCTCCCTTTCTGTCCCTCTCTGTCCAGCAGTCTCCAGGTTAAAGTTACAGCTCTTTAACTGACATAACGAATGATATTAAACTTAGCTTGTTATAATCTTTTTACAATTTGCTTCCATTTAATGTACGTGCAGACTAGTAATCTGACATTTCTCCCATATAACGATCCGTTTCTGGTCAAGCAATCCTTAATACAATATCCAGATGAGTGTGTGGCACATTTGCCTGCAACTGAATATCCTCATCTTTATTGATTTCACTTGGAGTTTTCAGTGTCACGTGCTGTAAATCCTATAAATCAAAATATAATTGGTTTGTATGAACAATTGTAGAGTCACAGTATCTGAATGTGTTTTCCTGTAAGGTCAACCTTTCCAAGAAAGGATTTCTTGGGGGATTGTGCAACTGTGTAAACACACACTTAGAATAATGGCTATGGTTTGACATTGAGTTACAAAAGCAGTTAAGGGTTGGTTAGTGTGTTCTTAGTTGAGGATTGTCAAGCACCTGCTCTCCAGCAGGCAGACAAAAGGGTTTATACACACACTCAATCATACAATACTGACACTCTTGCTTTGCCAGGTCTTTCTACTGCTTTTAACACTCACTGCTCTTTTCTTGTTTCCTTGTCATATTCCACTTTCCCTCTCATAACACACTTTCTTTCCCCCTCTCATCCACTTTTTTTTTTTTTATTCTCATCTGTCTCTTCCTTCCACCTCTACTCCACCCTACCAACTCTCTTCCTGATACCCCCCCTCTCTCCTTCTCCTTCTCTCCTCTTTCTCTTGTCTCTCTCAGATGCAGGATGCTATGGGCTATGAGCTGCCGTGGGTCTATTTTGTCTCTCTCGTCATCTTCGGCTCCTTTTTCGTTCTCAATCTCGTTCTGGGGGTGTTGAGCGGGTAAGAGGTTGTGCTGCTGTCGTGTGTACAAATGTCTGTATGTGTGTTGTTTGTGACGTGGCTGTACAGTACGTATTGTTTTAGATGTGATAAATGACCATGCATCAAGACTCCCCGGACCAGACATTTAAAGTATCTGTCATATAATTTTGTTTGCTGTTCAACTGCTGTATGAATCCAGACTCACCAGCTGTATACTGAACATGTGTCATCCTTTATTATCATAATCCCTGTTATCACCATAAATAAAATGGAGGACATTTGCTGCACACAATAAGGGATTGATAGAAAAGTTGGAAGACAAAAGTTGACTTGAGGCTGAAGGTGAGCTACTGTATAAGCATCCGCACACTACAGGTGGATCCGGTACATGTGATCCCGGTTCAGTCAAGTGGTACACCGAAGAAATTAAACGCAAATAAGAGGAGGGTGATAACAGCAGTCTACGTCTCAGTCCGGCAGTCCACCAGTAAAAGTAGAGCTGGACGTCTTGGAAAGTTCATAGTCCTCTACAGTTGAGGAAAGCTAAACTGACATTCCCTGAACTGAGCAAAATCTCCCGCTCTCTCTCTTTTCTGTTCCACTCAATCAATCCTTTGTCACAAGCCTGAGACACACACACACACACACACACACAGGAGAAGCAGTGAAGCACCCATCTGTTATGTTCATGTCAGTTGACCTCAAGGGCCAACATCCCATCACAACCTCTCTGTGATGGACAGGTGGCCACACACACAAACCTCCCAGACTGCTTTGACATACATGTTTTTCTCCTGTGCAAAGTAGCATACATCTGCTGACATTGTTTGTTTATGTGCCGACAGCTTGTGAATATTTGTTTAGAGTCTTGTGCGTGCGTGTGTTTTGTTTCAACAAATGCTGGGTGGTGCTTTAGCCCGCTCTGCCAAGTCATGCTGTTAAAGTACATGCACCACCCGGCCTGTAGGGACTGGGGTATTAATAATTCACCCCTCAGGTCAGCTCGAACGCTTAAAAAACTTGCACGACAGGGAAAACTCAACAGACAAAAGAGGTTCTTCTCGGGACAGAGTGGAGTCCTGAGGAAACATGGCATTAAAGATGGAAATTATGGAACGGAAGGCTGCGCTGAATAGGGAACATCATTTTTTGTAAGCGTTCATAAAAGCATCACAGATATAAATAATTTGAAATAATTTATAATTAATGATTAATAATTATAATGACCGCAACATCAACAATGACATTAATAGTAATAATAATAATAATGATAATAATGAGTTGCACCTCAAAACTACATTCAAAATAAATAACAATAAAACCTACATGCATATTAAAATATATATTAATATTAATATGTATTAAAAACTATACTAAACTGTTTATGGCTTTTTAAAAATGATTTAACTGAATTTAAATTGAAAGAGTAAAGACCCTGAGAGAGAGTAATTTGTCATGAAGACAGTAATGATGTCCAGTCCATGGGAGTCTTGCTGCAAAGTCTGTTGAAGTGTCTAACTAAAATGCTTTCTCTCCACAGTGATTAAGCCTGAACTGAGTTGATTTGAGTGGAACTAAAGTGATTCAAAATGTTTTCAAACTTCTAGCTTGTCCCCTTTTCACAGAAATACATGCGCTCGACTTCTTCACAGTAACAGTTAGCTCTAAGAGGAGTTGTTTTGTTTATCATGTGCATCATTCATAGCCTTCTGTCATCATCCCTGTTTTGCATGGCCAGCTTATAATATTTCTCCAAAATCAACCAGTATGTTTCTTATTTTTCAAATCCACGTGAAATATAGCTGACCAAATACGCTGCCATGTAGCCCACTAAGTGACTCTACTACTGCTACTATGAATGCACCATAATCTCAGGAGGAATCCTGCAGAAGCAAGCAGTTCCATGTATTGGGAACTTTCACTAAGTTTCTAACTCCTTCCCTCTTTCCCCCCTTTCCTCCTAACATTCCTTCCTTACTTTCATCCCTGCCCTGTCAATCAATGTTCTCTCTACTTGCCATCTTTTACCTTCCATCCACCTACTTACTGTTCTCCTTCCTTCCATCCATCCTTTCTGTCTAGGTGAATGATGCAGTAGGGTACAAGTGGCCCTGGGTGTATTTTGTCACCTTAATCATCATCGGATCCTTCTTTGTGCTAAACTTGGTTCTGGGGGTATTGAGCGGGTAAGGGCAAGGTTAAAGGTCACTTGAGACTAACTACTCTTTCTTTCCTTCATGCCTTCATGCTGTTTTTCTTACAGCATGAAGCATGTTTTTCTTTGTTTTTGCTGAGATGAACACTTTATTTCTGTCTACGTCCTGCTTCTGGCTGTGAAAGTACTGTACAGGGATGTGTTTAAATAATAATAAATAAGATAAATGAAGGATTTTGTAGGAACACCAAACATATGTGGCACAAGGAAAAGTGCAACCTGACAATGACATTTAAATGTATATAACATTTGGTAAAGTGTATTATCACATGTGTAGCCATATTTGCAGATCTACCCACTGAACTAAATGTTCGTTGTAGCTCACTGTAGGGAAATCGTACGTCAGCATCTGGCTCTAGGACACTTGAACTGGACAGATTGGTATTCTCTGCCACTGAGACATTTTGGATATTGCCTCTATCAAAAAGATCTCACTCTAAAGCTCTGTAGTGCTGCCTCCATAGAGTAGTACTATTATTACTATTATAAAACGCTCAGTTCTCAGTGCTGCCGGGATGGTACAAAACACTGTCATCTCAACTTAAAATAAAGAGAAGCATAAGCCAGCGGTATAAATTCAGGCTCCCATGTGGACACAGCCTAATATTACACCTAATGAAAGTTGTGTTTATAGAACACTGTAAGGATATTGATTCATACTTTGCAGGTTGCTGTTGGGTTTCAGCTTTTGGGAAGACATTAAAATATTAACCTTGTCTTTATGCTTGTGGTTTTTTTTAGATTAGATTAGATTCAACTTTATTGCCATTACACATGTACATGTACAGCGTAACCAAATGTAGTTTGGCATCTAATCAGAAGTGCAATATACAGCAAGTGCAAAACAATTACAGTGTGTATGTACCGTGGGTATCTATATGAAAATGTACAATGTGTAAAAGAAAATCTATATAAAGCTATATAATATGTGTGTGTATGTATATATATATATGTATATATACACATATATATATATATATATATATATGCACAAATGGGAAGCTTTAGACAATGTACAGAATTTGGGATGCTATGGACATATTCTACAGATAATAATATATAGATAGATTATAATATACAGATTATACAGATTAAGGTGCATGAGTTATACTATATATACAGATTGAGGTAGTATGAGCATGTTATGCAGATGGTGAGAGGCATATATGTGTGTAACCAGTAGGAGTTTTAACCTCACCAGGTTATTGACCACCCACCAACCCCCATTTAAAAAGAATTACTAAAATCATTACCTTTGCAATTAAGCATTTCAAACACGATTTTCTTCACATGCTGTACAGTAGGTTATGATGAACATGTTTTGGGGAGTGAAGCGTCGCACCCCTGACTGACTGACCTGAATATGACTCTGGATACCTACAGGGATGTGACAGCAGCATTGTGGAATAATAGAGGTTTATCTGGTCCAAACAGCTTGGGGGGTTTGGCTGTCTGACTCTTTGTCTGACTTATGACTAATGATGCTGTCAACACACTACACAGCCTGACCTTTTACCAACTGCTTCCACCATGGAGTGTGTGTGGGTCTCAGATTGGCATAATAACTAATGGCTTAACAGGAAGAGGAAGAATGACAGATGTAGAGGCAGAAACATCGGGTGTGACTGTGTTTGTCTGGATTTCATGTAGTATGTAAATGTAAAGAATGGTTAGAAAAGCTGTCTTGAAAGAGAATGGGAAAGAGAGAAAGAAACAGGAACAACATGTGAGGGGAAAAATAATTCAACGATGATTTCCCAAGTGAGACTGAGTCAACTGCACTCACACACACACACGGTATATACACACTGACAAACACAGATCAATAGGATGGGGTCTCCTGCTAGTGTTCTGACAAGCAAGACAAGAGCAGGTTGTCCTAATAGTGTGTGTGAGTGTGTGTATGTACTGTTTGTAGGTGTGATCTGACTTTGACCTTCCCCCAAGTGGAGCGTTTAATCCAATGTTCCTTCATTTTTTCTTTCGTCCTATTACGACACCTGGAAGTAATTTCTCCGGGTTACATCATAATATTTAAATATCAAATAGGTCTCTTAACATTGATGTTAGTTGGCAAATCATCTTTGTTAATGTCCTCTCACATCACCCCCAAAATCCCAAGAACCAATGCAGGTATCATGCTGTATTAGTAAGAATAAAGTAAAATAAATTAGATTTCTTCATAATAATTGTTTGGAATTAAATGGATTGTTCATGTAAATTCTACATTTATACACTTCAGTAATTTTTTTTCTCTAAATGAAGAATTGTAAACGTTATATGAAAACATAGCTGAGGCGCAGAATAAAGCTCTCTTCATATCTTCATTCCGACCCCTTGGGTGGCCACAACCTCTGGGTGGAGACTGAAAGAATGAGATGGCAGGCAAAAGGTGAGGAGCTCAGTGTTGCAGGACGACCTCAGTGTAAATCCACTTCTCCTCACTTTTGACAGAAGCAAGCTGCGGTGGTACAGCTGGTGAGGGGTGCCCTCTCTGTCCCTCCCTCTGGGGTTGTACCAAGCACATTGCAACTGGGAGGAGACCCAGGGGTGGACCCAGAACACCATGCGGAAACTCCCAGCAGGCTTGGGAGCACCTGGGGCCCTGTTGCCCTGGGATAACAACAATACACATAAATGAAATTAGAAGTGAAACAAACACATCTATTTTGTAAGCTGTTGGGACACTTTGGGACTGAATTTATAGCTTTCAGTTCATAATTATGCACATTCCCACCAGCGCATCAGGTTTTAATGATAGTTACCGTGTTTATGAACACAGAAAAAGAATTGAAACTTTATCTGGTTGCTGCTCAAAAAAATATGCAGCTGAATTGGATTGTTTGAGATGTGATTCCAGTTCCACTGTGTCTGTCTGGATGCACTTTCATCTGTATTTACATACTAACAACTTTTCTAATTTGCAGAGCTTTTCTGTCCTTTTCTCTCTTTAGCAGGTTTTCTCTCCTTCCCGTTCTGAAGCACTGTAAAACATTCTGCATTATCACAGTGTTGTGGCATGATTTGTTTTTCACTTCAGTCTAGATTTTCAGATTCTTTTTCCCCTCCCCCAACTTTCTTCCTCCCCTCCCTCCACCCTGCTCCCCTCCTCCCAGAGAGTTTTCCAAGGAGAGAGAGAAGGCCAAGGCGCGTGGTGACTTCCAGAAACTCAGAGAAAAACAGCAGCTAGAGGAGGACCTCAAGGTAGCCTGTTCTCTTTGTGCATGTTTAACTGAGGCCCCTTCTGAAAGAGGATGTAACAGTTTTCACCTGCCATTAAGACTCACTGTATGTTACTGTCAGGCTTTCAAAAAGGTGATTGAAATGTTAAGTTCCCAGTCCCCAGTGGCTAATTCTTGCACTTATACATCTTAGAATAATGTGTCACTGTTGAATTAATACATTCAAGCAAGGCCACAAGATATGCAGAGGTATGAAAGAATTAAGACATCTTTTTATGGTTATTACAGCTTTATTAAACATTGAACATCCTTTACAACTGCCAACAGCATATGGAGGTTAAAGAGAAGTCGAAAATACCATCAATTTAAGGCAGGCAACAGAAAGCACAGCAAACTTTATTTACAAGGCACTTTATAAAGTTACAACATTTTGAAGATTTGAAAAGATTTGAAAAAAATCATAGATACTCAAGTTGTAACTACTGTATGTCCTTACATCATCTTAACATGTTCAGTATAAGAATAGGGTAACATTGAGAAACATAATTAATACTGAAAACATTTCATTCATAATATTCAAAACAAACTGTGTGTGAATATAGGGCTATTTAGACTGGATCACTCAGGCTGAAGACATTGACCCAGAGAATGAAGAGGAGGGCATGGACGACGACAAACCCAGAAACCGTGAGTACTACAGTGTGAGGGAGTGATTATCTGTTTGCTTACTACAGTTTGCCTTTAAAGATGGCGGTGCATACAGTATGTGAGTGTGATTTATGAATTGTTGAGTGGTGATACTGGCAACATTTTGGGTACAGTAAGACTTTGTGTGAGAAAGGCAGGTCGGAGTGATTGTGTTTATAACTTAAGATATTTTGTGCCTAGTGCACTAAGAGGTTGTGAGGGTGATTGTGTGTATGTGTGCGTGTGTGTGTTTGTGCTTGTGTCAAATCTAGATTTTGGTCTGTAACTAGTGAGCTCACTGCAGTCTCAAATACATCATAGTGGCTCATAGTCAGTGAATGAGCGACTGACTTACTAACGGAGTGACAGACTGAGAGGATGTTAATATTGTCTGTTTGCTTTGGCTGAGAAACCTCTTGAGGTTTTAAACCTGTATAGATATTAGTGGAATGTGTCAGACTGCAGCTAATAGCCTCTGGGCACACACACACACACACAAACACATACACTGTATGTATACACCCTTGGGATTGTGTGTACTTTTGTTCAGACAGAAATGTACACACACAAATTAACACCCTGTATCTCTCCACAACACCTCCAGAGAGAGGCAGCCACACATGGCACATGTCTCCCCAGGACTGAGACAACTGGCCTCTTTTGTCCTGGAGGTTTGATCTCAGAGAAGATATATAGAACTTGAGAGAGGGATGGTGAGAAAGGGAGGCATGGATTTGATGAAAAGTGTGTCTGTACTATTTTTGTTCAGTATGTACAGTTCATACTGTACATACTGATAAAGGCTTGGAGCTCAGCTTGCTCACATTGATGATGAATGAATGACTGATGAGGACTAAATATGCAGAGACAGAGCATGCTTTCTGAGAAACACTGATGACTGCCAAGGGAAGAAGAAAGAAAGAAAAAAAAAGATGATCTAATCTTTCAGTGAATCTCAATAAATTAACATGGTCAAATGAGCAATGACCCAATTTACATGAAAATAAGGCGCAAAACCCCTGTGGCTAATCCGTAGCAAATCGACTTGTTTTCACCTGCTCCCCTGGGCCAATCAGCGTGGCAAAACACATCAGCAGTGTCTGAGATACCGGCACATTAGCAAACAAATACAATATGTGGCCCCCCCAGTTGGGCCAATTTTGTAAAATGTCACATCACAATATTGAGATCCTTCTTTCCTTGATGTTTTTCAAATTCTGCATCACTGATATTATGTACAATGTCCAGACAGCCCAAGTTAGTTGTAGGGGAAAAAAAGAAAGAATGTTGAGCTGCTTGACCCAGTCTGGTCCAGATTTGCAGTAGTATTTGCAGTGAAGTATTAAAGCTGTGGTCATCAGTCAGGTGCAAGATTCAGTCCATTGCTTTTACTAAACGGTACAACTTGGGTCATTAGATTTAGATGGTCTGACAAAATTATTGATACATATGATCCAAGTTCCTCCATCAGAAAGATCAATCATCCCTCTGTTTGTGAAGTTCAATTCACTTGCTCTCTGCTTGCTCTGCCTCCCTCTCTCCTCCATGGATGGATCCTCCTCTGGGAAGATGAATGAGGGCAGTTTGTCACTGCTGCCCAGGACATTTTACATAGACTAGTGCAGGCACACATATGCATGTCCTAAGAAGGGATAGGAGACTTAGACAGTAGAGAAGAAGATAGCAGAGAGAGCGATGGAGGGGGGAAATAGATGTTGAGATACGAAAGAGGGATAGATACATAGAGAAAGTAACTGGGTTTCTGTGTGTGTAGACAGAGAGGGTATCTGGGACAGCGAACAGATGGGATTTCACATCATGAACAAGTCACAGTAGTGACCACACACTCATATAGAGACCACACACACCTTTCTACATGTCTATCTATCAACCCATCTTCACATGAAGAGCTACGGGGACATCATATTGATCTATGTTGTGAATAGTGTGTTCAAATGAAGACAAATATTTGTAGTGTGTGTGTATGATCTTGGTGACAGACAGCAGTAGATGTCATTCACTATATTGATTTTCACTGGCTCTAGTAACAGCACGAGTGAGTGGGCATGTGTCAAGAACCTCTAAAATATGGTGGTTATCATTTGTCAGGTTACACCTATAACCAATACACATGCACACACACACTCAAATGTGATGATGTGGTGTTAGTTCTTCATTCATTTATGCATATTTATCATATGATGTATTTCCTCTACTCATTTGTGTTTGTTCCCTGTCATCTCAGGGGAACACTGTGTGTGTGTGTGTCCTGCATGCTCTCACCCGCTGCCATCTTGTTCTTGCATTCTGTCGTCTTTGTTTGGGCATCCTGCCACTGCTACTGTGGTAGGAGTGTCTCCAGGCCACCTGGGTAAGAAGGCCAGTAAGCTTGCCTGGTTGTATTGCTCCACTGACTCTCGGGGTGGCGTGTGTGTGTGTGTGTGTGTGTGTGTGTGTTTGTGACAGGGTTTCCATGTGTATTCAGTTGTTGTTTATATTAACATTTCATAGTATGATTTCTTCAGGTGGAATTGTCTTGGTAAATCTCATTGAATAGAAATAACATCTGATGGACTTGTGGTCAAGAGGCTTCCTTAAGAGCACATTGGAGGGTTTACATATCACATCTATCTAGGGAGCACCTCGGGACCCCCCAGGGAGGATCTGGAGGATGTGGCTGGGGGAAATATATCAGGGCTAATTTGCTTCCCACAGTGTGGATCAATAAGTTAAAAGTCTTGAAAGATTATTTTTCAATGAAGACCAGTCTACTCTCCCTTTCATGGAGATGTGTTAGGATATGTGCTGGAAGTGTATTTTAGCATTTTGCTGCTAAAATATGGGAGAAAATGTTCTGTTGTCTGTTATTCTGTCTCTGCCGATTAAAACTTTCATTTCCACCACCTGCCATCATAAATGTGCATTTGCCAGAGACGTTTTTTTCATTGATCAACTATATTACCTTCATCGAGGTCATCAAACAACCCCTACAGAAAGTTAATATAAACAATAGATGCATAAAATGTGTATTAACAGCATGGTACTCTACAGTGTGTGGAGTTGGATTGGCGGCCTCCGGTGTTTGCTAATAACAGTCCATTTTTTATCAAAATATTTACATATATCTGGTCTTAATCCCATCTCTGTTTACATGTGTAGCCTACATGTTTATATTTTTTAATATTTCTCTTTAAATGTCCTGGTATATGTATTTCATTCCAAGATTAATAAAACCTATTTGTGAGACTTTTAAATATGGTGGTACCAAAGAAGCCGTTATCGTCTGCAGTTTAGTCAAAGCTTAAACAATCCTTGTGCAGTGATTGGTTAATTCAAATAGATAACTATATGTTTATCAACTATATGAGTGCATGTGTGTGTGTGTGTAGCCGTTTAGGTGTGTATTTGCATATATATGTGTGTTTGCTAGATTTCACGCTTCATATCTGTGTATGTAGTTTTTTCTATTCTATTTCTGCTACTGCACCAGTATGCTTGGACAATCACATCTGAATCACTGTAAAAATTGCAGAATTCAACAGTAGTGACCCCAGTATGGAGAAGCATGATGATGAATGCACAGGCTCACAAAGATGTAGATAGCGTGAGAGGAAAGGGTGAAGTGGACACAAAAAAATAGCTGTTGTGTTGGCCAAGAGGAAGGAGAATAGGACTGACAAATGTATTACACTTTGTAGTGCTCAGTGAAAACAGCACAGCTTTTGATTGTTGACTTCCTCAACGCTCTAGAATAATAATAATATATTTCTGTTTCTCTCTCTATCACTCTCTACCTCCCTTTCTGTTCTTTATTTTCTTTTTACCTTAGTAAAATATCATTAATGAGAAGGTTCTAGTTGAGATATGATGGCAAAATCTGGCAAGGAAATAAGATAAACAGTTTAAATAGTACAAGAGAGAACAATGCAGTAAATCCTTCCTGCCAGTTATGCCAGCAATACATGTGAAATTATAGTTATAGCTGGAGTAATGAAATGAGGTGTGACTGTAAAGAGGGAATTTGTGCTTATTGTGAGTGCCTATTTGTGTGTATCCATGCGCGTGTGTGTGTTGCTGAGCCATGCTCTCTGTCCCCAGGTAAGAGCCATCGTTTTCAGTCTCTGCGTGGAGCCGTGAAGAAAAATGCGGCTTTCCTTCGTAAGGCGTGTGCGTCTGTCTGCATGGTCCAACACTAGTTAAAGATTTACTGGAAACGTGATTCTAGACATGCAAGCGGACTGCATCCTCTCCTCTCCTCTCTCCTCTCCTCTCCTCTCCTGTGCTCTCCCCCTGCATTGGAGTACGCAATCTTTCTGCCCCCTCCAGAGCTTCAATGCTAAAGGGCAGTGGCTGCCTCTCAACACTGTAAAGTAGTTTATTTTTATTCTCTTCCTTGCCACTTCTGTACACCTGCCATTGGATAATAATCTAATCTCTAGGCCATATATATTACTGTAATATTCTCACACTGTGTAGATGTGGAAGTTTCCTATCCCTGCTGCTGGCAATATTGCATGTCTTAATGTCTTCATTGCAACTATCAGTACAGGGACCAAGGTGATAAGGAGAGGAAACATAATTTCTGTATTGAGATGCAGCCACTGTTTTCCTTTGTAGGTTTGTAGGGTAGGAAAGCCTTGGCATCTGCCTGACTTGTCTGGGGGGGGGACCAAGAGGACACTGTCATCACAGAGACACACTGGAGTGTTGTTTACAAACTGCACATGACAACCAAATATTTGTAATGTTTGTGATGTCACAGTCCTCTTCTTCTTGTTTCAGATTCCTTTCCCTCACATCCTGCTGCATTGTTGCTAGCCATGCTAGCGCTGATAATAAGAGATAATGGAGAAATAGCTTTAAAATTTGAATTTTAGCCTTTTTATAATTTTCACCAGGCACTTGCTGTATTGTTGAGTAGAAATGTAAGATACTGGTACTCACTGAGTTTAGTGTTGAGTGCTTATATGCTAACAAAGTATTTATGGGTAATTTTTTTTAAATCTCCAATATAACATGACAATTGCCTAGTGAGAAAAAAAAACTAGAGACTAAAATCCAAAAAATAACAATGAATGAATGCATGAAAAACCTTTTGGTCCGAATGTTTAGATTAGGATTTTAACTGTGAATTCAAGTAATTTTTGGTCAGTTTGGGGTTTGGTTTTAGAAATTTGGAACGCTTGAAATATCTGAAAATGACTTCTGGACATGATGGCATGGACGATTACTATCTGACTTAAGCTGGATTTCATTATGTTGACACAGACACAAAACAGATCCGTACACTAGAACACAAACACACACTTTTTATTCCAAAGACTACGGTAAGTGAATCATTTTTATCATCATTCAGTTCAATACATTATGGTGAAGCTCGCTTTTTCCAGTGCTATTATTTATTGTTTTAACACGTTCACACATGCCAACATTGGTAAGAATGAATGAATCCCTCCTTTGTGTCACCCTTCCTTGTCTTTCTCATTCCCTTTCTCACTCCTTCCATTTCTCACCCTCCCATGCTCCGTGTTCCTATTCCTTCCTTTTCCAAATTCATCTCCCTCCTTCTCGCTGTGTCTCAGGTCTTTGGGGTTTACGCTAACAATAGTTGTTAAACTAGTTCAGAGCTCCATTGAGGAGAAGGCACCGGTCTGGTTTTATATTTGAAAGGCTTTAGCCTCGGGAGAGACTGTAGGGCTCTGAGCGCTTTTAACTAAGTAGTATAGCAGCAGGTGACGCATGTTGAAGCAAGGTGTTCACAGCAGTGGCCTTAATGGTTAGAAAGACCTTCCTGATCTCTACAACTTGAATTCATCCATCACCAACCCTGGGACACTGTTAACCCTGTAGCTTACACTGATGTATTATGTTAGCTGCGTGCTCATGATGGAAAAAACAACATGAATACAGTTTTTTAAAAACTATGAATGCTGAAAATCATATTTACTAAAGGATATTTTGGAAATCTTCCCTGGGGACTAGGTTGGCCAACAAAAAGATATCAGAATGCTATTGTCATGGTCAAATCCACATTTTCAGATTTCCCATTAGCAAATCTGCATTTAAAAATCCCAGAATGCACAGGACCCAATGTCAGGGTTGAAAATACATAGTATACATAAACTGTCTTACTGGAGTTGATATAATAGAGCACAACTGCATGACAAGCAAAGATAATTCAAGTCAAGATTATGATTATTCAGTTTTTTCAAATGCCCTCTCATCATGTTCCTTGGTTGTTTCTCTTTTTTTTGCAGTGGATATCTTACTGTAACACAACAAGATTTATATGCAGTATCTGACTCTGGTACCTAGAGGGTGCAACTTACTGTGTATTTAGTTTAGGCAATCAGTGCAACAATATATCTTATTGTTTTACAAGTGTCTGAACTGTGTCCAACAGTGTCCAAATACTTACCTATAGACGACTGGATGCACTTTGTAGCTTTTGAACTGTGTGTATAGTCTTACATTTGAAAGGTTTAAAGCAAGCAATACAGTGAAAACCAGCATAGGAATGAAGTAAGTGAGGAAGTATGACCCATTTCCCTGTCTTGTTAATTCATCTTTCTCTTTCTTTCTTTTTCTGTCTTTGTTTCTACGTCTCCTCTTCTCTGCCTCTGCTCCTCTCTGTCTCTCAGTGAGCATGCCAGCCAGTGAGAATGAATCAGTCAACACAGACAACGCCCCCGGGGGAGACGTGGAGGGGGAGACCTGCTGTACCCGGTTAGCGTAAGTACCTCACCTTTTCTCATGCACACCTCTTCTCCTCCTGCTATCCCTCAGCTCTCTCAGTCACCTTCTGTTCAGTCCGCAAGGATGAACTCGTTTCTCCTGTATTAGCACTTCACCATTAGCCATGCTACAAGTGGCTCAGCGTGCCTCTCTCCTTCACTGATCTCACAAAGGCAGACCTCTGTCTCACCATCTCACAGAGGTTTGGAAGAATTTACGCACTGACGCTCAATAGAGGAGAGCAGAGTGACAGTGGGTTGTCTTCATACTTCCAAACGGATCAAATTTTGATAGGGAGAACTAAACTAGAGGTGCTGTTCCCAGAGGTGGTGTTTTTCATTTTCACAGCCAAATAAAATGGCAAAAATCTATGTAAGGATGATGACGCATGGGTCGGGTCAGAGGAATTACTCCTACATAAACCACTGTGCCGTTTTCTTTTTTGTAGTACAGTACAACTAAACAACCACATTGAAGTCGGAAGACTAGTTGCTGGATCTTTTTCTTAAACTGAAAATGTTTTTAATCTTACTTTTGGCCTCGTTTTTTATATTAAACTACACTGTAAATATGTCATTGTTGTTTTATAATATTTCCAAAACATTTCTTTTCACAAACTAAGAAATACAGTTGTTCACTTCCTGATTTTAAGTTTATTCAGCTGGATTAAGAAGAGGTTTCACACATCACAGTGTCACAGAACCACAGAAAGAATTTGAATTACTGATTTTTCACATCACAAGAAACAACACCGGCTGTTACTTCAGTTTAACTTCTTAACACAGAATTGCACCGTGACACTGTTCTTTAAGGAAGGCATTATACTATGAATTCATTAACAGAAGAAGAAGTTGAAGAAGAAGCCCATTTCATGAAAGTTCCTGTTGATTTGTGCTACAAAGAAATCTTGACCATCATTTGAGACTTCACAAAAAGCAGGACATCTTGCATGGCAACATCTCATCTAATAGTAATCCAGTTTTATTTCCTTATCTTCTCTCCGTCAACTCTCTCGCTCTCTCTCTCTCTCTTCCGTGTGTTTGTTGGTGAAGTATTTTCCTCCTCCCCTGTGGGAGCTCACGAACAGCTGACTCACTCGCTCCTGCCCCCCCCACCCCACCCCCCTGTCATTTTTTACATTATCCAAACAAGTAGTTGCGTTCTTCCTTAAACACAAGACAACACAGGAGCCGTGACCCCAGCGGGCCCACTTCAGCACACACAAGCAGTCACACCTACATACAAAACTGTTCATCACTGTGAACGTAGGAGAATAGAATAGAGAAAGTTACAGTATAAAATATATCCCTTAGAGGTGAAATCAAACTGAATCAACACTCTTGACCAGAGAAACAGTAAAGCCAGTAGACACACTTGGATGGCACACTGTTGTCTATCTGTACTCCCGCTGTCCATCTGTTACTTTGTCTTTGTTATGTTGTTTGTGTTCATTTGTCTCGTCAGACCAAAACAACTGAAAACAAAAAGAAATGTCATATCTAACTCCACAGGAGGTACCACAAACCAAACACACAATGCCAAATACAAGTTACAGTGAAACCATCGCTTTGTTACCTACAAATTAGCAATTTGTATCAGTCCATTTGATGCTTACGTTGCACTTTTTTGATTAAATGTTTTGTCTATAACATGTCAGAAAATAATGAAAAATGCTCGTTACAGTTTCCCAGAGCTCAATGTGTCATTTTCAAATGTCTTGTTTTGTCCAACCAACAGTCCAAAAGCCACAGATATTAATTTTAATATCATATATGACAAAGAAAAGCATCAAATCCTCACATTTGAGAAGTTGACCCCAGCAAATATGTTCCCTTTTGGCTTCAAATATGACTAAAATGATTATTTGATTATCAAAATAGTTGAACATAGTTAGTTACTGGTTAGTTGTGGCACAGGGTATAATTTTCTTATTTGGAACTAAAACGGCTGCAGAAGAAACCAACATCAATCTCTCTTTTTATCATCCACAAAGGAGCTCCAGAATTTACACCTGAAATTTTGAGTCTTGTCAGTGGCTTTCACTGTAATCTGACCAAGTGAATAGTAAACCTTGCCAAGACTGGAAATATGAGCCCTCATCGTTCCTCTGTGGGACTGCAACAAGTTTGGCTAGGAGCATTTGCTCACACCATTATGGAGATAAAACTTTCACTTTCAGCATTTGTCAGTTTTTCTTCACATTGCTGTGGAGACAGACCTTGGGGGTAGGAGCTACTTCAGTGCCCACTGATCTCATAATCGAGATGGACACATGGAGAGAAGAGACGCGTGTACTGTCAGCCTCCATATCCAGCCAGTCAGTCATTTTATTCTTTCGTTCAGTCAGTCAGTGAGTCATTTCATTGCTTCAGTCAGTCGGTCAGTCAGCCAGTCAGTCAATCAGCGGCTCTTTTACACTTTTACAGACAAAATCAGTACACAGTTACTCACATCAACTCCCTAACAGCTTCACTTTATTGTTTCATTACAATGTGTGACACTACTACTTCCTGTTTTGATTTATATATACATAAAATTAACTTTAAGTTGAACAAAGTGCACAGTGAAGACACTAACCAGTACATCATCATCGCATCATCATCATCGCATTGACCAATTAACCAAACATTTGGAGTATATAGACATCGTGTTTGGTTATCATTAAACAACCCTTGACTGAGAGAACAGCCTCAGTCTGTAAGCTTACCAGCATGTGGTTGATGTGTGACTTTTAAGTCGAACATTAAAGCTAAAGCTTCAGCCCATGGTCAAATCATTTTATCTGAACATAACAGATTGAACAGATTTGACATGTTGTCGATTCAGATTTCCACAGTGGGAATTTTTCTTCTCTTCCTTTCTGTCCTCTTCTCTTCTTTTCTTTTCTCCTCTCTTCTTTTATCTTTCCAGAGACAATGTCTTCCATAATCTCTTGTCTTCTGTACTTTATGTATGTACTTTTTGCTGTTACAGTGGCGAACAATCAACAGACATTGTTCTATTAATGAATTGTGTTCTTCACACCAGAGCTGATTGGAACTAATCTAAACTTAAAAGTATGTTTTTCTTTTGACTGGATGCCACTGTATACATGTTTGCAGGGGGTGATTTGTAAAAGGAAAAGTGATCATTATTATGTTCATGCAGTTCTGCAGAGAAATAGACTGGGCAGCTTTTGTGTTAGTGTAGTTCAACTCAGACCCCAAACTTGCAAATGTTTACTTGTTAATACAAGGTATTTGCATCTAGACAGCACAGGAAATACTGAACGCACAGAACAAAGTGGATCATGGAACATATTTGCTTTTGTGATAATGAGGGAAGCTATTCCCTTTTATCCCTCTCAAATCACCCCTTTCATGTTGTGTGCCTGTCTATATGTGTGTTATGTGTGTGTGTATAATCCATTCTGTTTTCTGTGTTCCAGAAATAGGATCTCCAAATCCAAGTTCAGGTTAGTACATGTTGTTTACCATAGTCTTCTACTTCACCTGCTCTAATGTCGCTACTGCTGTGGTATTTGTATGGTCACTGGATGTGTGTGATTGTGTACAGGTGTGCACAAGAAACACAGACAAACTGATATAGCGATAGACAGCCCTGCTCTTTAAAGGAATAGTTCAACTTTTTGGGAAATACACTTACTTTCTCTCTTGCCAAGAGTTAGATGAGGAGGTCGAAACCACTCTCATGTCTGTAAATATAGCAAATATGAATCAACAGCCAGCAGGTGGATAGCTGAACTTAGCACAAAGACTGGAAACGGGAGGAAACAGCTAGCCTGTCTGTGCTAGACTATTTCTTGGCTGGAGGCAGTAACTTCCTCGAGTCTCTGCGAAGTAAAGATTTTGTTACCTTTGGACAGAGCCAGGCAGCCATCTCTCCCTGTTTCCAGTCCAGGCAGATATAAGAGGGGATCTGATCTTCTCATCTAACGCTTGGCAAGAAGGGGAATATTACAATCGGAAATATTAAAAATGACATGTGTTTTTCTGTAAGAATGCATGTCCGCTTGTGTTGTGTCTCATGTAAGATTCAGTGTGTGCATCATGGCAAAAGCCGCTGTGTGCCAGAACTGACTCAAACAGCTCACACACATTCAAACAGAAGACTGGTGAAACATGAATTTTGTATTGGCAGATTTATTATTATTTACTTATTACTTGATGCTTTGGCAATATTATATTTGGTACATTTGTGCCAATAAAGCATATTGAATTGAATTGAACTGAATTTAGAACACGTCCTGGTAAGCCATGTTGATCTATTTGAAAAGATTCCTTCCAGGTACACTACATGCCAAATCTCTTGCAAGCAGGTGTTGTGTTGCGGGGTACCAGTGGAGAAAGGGGTTGAGTACAAATTCTGCATGGACACCCACAACAGAAAAAGAGAGATCCTTGACCAGGGCAGTTGTGGCCTGGATACATTTAGTTGTTATAAACAAAAGCTGATTGGTCTGTGATGAATTAACACACTCTTTGATCTGTCTCTGTTGTCTTACAAGAAGGTACTTTATTACAGTCTTGGCGCCAGGAAGCCGACTCCACACATTAAATACAGTATAGTGTCAGCTTGACAACAACCCTTCCACTAGCCTAGTTACACACACTGTGTCAAGGTCAGAGAGAGGGGCTGAGAAAGTGAGACACCTCAAAGTCTTCTAATCTATGACTGGACAGTCTAAACCAATACATTTCAGTAATTTTCTACCAGAGTTTTCTTTACAACAGTTTGATAAATATATACTCTTCCTACTTAAGTTACTCTGAAACCACTCCCTCAATGTCTCCATGGTGATGCATATAAAACATAAACATGTAAAAGTCTAATGTGAGATACACACTTCTTCATGATTACAACAAAAACAAGGTTGACTGTCTTCTGTTGTTTTGATGTCTCTCGCTGAGTTTCTTTCAAAAGGACAATTATGAAATGTCATTTGTCCAATCATGGGTACATGGGCGTAGGTTAAACAAAATGGCGTGACTGTTTGAGTGGACTGCTTCACATAGATGTGCCTGCGAGGTGTGAAGCCGGCAATTACCAGAAACAATAACTTTCATTTGAAACTGTAGCGGGCAAGGAAAGAGCAAAAGACCCCTGTGTGCAGTACAACAACAAACAACATGTTCAGTTGTCTAAAAAGAAAGGAAAATGTTTTTTTTACGCAAAAGTGAACCACTTAATCTTTTGAAGCATGAGTTTCTCTTGAAGTGTGCATCGAAATATAACACATTTCAGTTTAAATGTGTGCCTTCAATCATTTCGTAAGCACAAGCATTTCTTTTCTTTTCCTCAAATGGTGCATATCTCATTCTGCAACAAAGCTCTTCATACTGACTTTCCCTTGGTGAGAAACAGCTTTGAAGATGACCAACTGTTCCACAGCTCTGCTCTCAAACAACAGACAACCGCGGGCCAAGGAGTGATGCCGTCACAACTCTGTAGACAGGCTAATTCACTCTTTTTTCCTTCTCTCTCCTCCGCCTGTTTTTTCACTCTCTTCCTCACTTGTTTCCTTTGATCATTCTTTGTTTTTTCTTATTTCTTCTGTCATGGGCTGTTGCTCTGCCTTTTTCTTCCCTCCCTTTGTCTGCCTCTCTGCTCCTCACTCTCTCTCTGCACCCTCCCATCTGTCTTTGACCCTCCCGCCTCTCTTTCTTTTCCCACATCTCTCTTTTTCCCTACCTCTTCTCTCTCCCATCTTTCCTCGCCTCCCCATCTCCCTCTCTCAATCTCTGCTTCTTCCTTCTCAGCCGATACTCTCGGAGGTGGAACAGGCTATGTAGGAGGAAGTGTCGAGCAGCGGTCAAATCACAGGTTTTCTATTGGTTAGTCATCTTCCTGGTTTTCCTCAACACTCTGACCATCGCCTCTGAACATCACCAGCAGCCTCAGTGGTTAACCGATGTACAAGGTACATAAACGCACTCACCCACATTCATTCATGTGCACATAAACACTGACACGCCTGTTCTCATTTTGATCGTAGCTAAATTATTCATCTGTTTCTGTTGTCTTTCCTTTTCCACCTTTTCTCTTTTGCCATGCCTTGTCCCTTTTTGTATTCTGCCCTTATTTCCCTTTTCCAACCCCTTCCACTTCCCTCCGTTCTTTCTGTCCTTTCTTTGCTCCTCCTCAGACATAGCCAACAAGGTGTTGCTAGCCCTCTTCACTGGTGAGATGCTGTTGAAGATGTACAGTCTGGGTCTACAGGTGTGTGGCTGACAGTAATGTTATTTTTCTCAAAATTAGTTATATGGGAAAGATTGTATTTTTATTGTCTACTTGCTTCCTTAAATTTCACTTCTCTATTAACTCTTCACAGGCGTACTTTGTCTCGCTCTTCAATCGCTTCGACAGCTTCGTAGTATGTGGAGGAATCCTTGAGACCATTCTGGTGGAAACCAAGATCATGTCTCCTCTCGGCATCTCTGTGTTACGTTGCGTACGCTTGCTGCGCATCTTCAAAATAACCAGGTTAATATAGACATCTATAATATTGACAATTATTGAACACAGTTTTGCATCCCTCCCCCCCCCCCTACACACACACACACACACACCCATACATGAACACATTTGAAAGTCACCTTCTTCAGTACTGAACAATGAAAGGCAATACCTAACTATTATATTACCAAACATCCTCAGGATGCATGATTCTGCACTCAATTGAGAGGAAGCAGGGGAAACAAACTAGGAATCAAGTATAGTGTGTGTTTGTGAGAGAGTTTTTATGTACATATATTAACTGGACATCTGTCCCCCAGATACTGGAACTCCCTGTCCAACCTGGTGGCCTCCCTGCTCAACTCTGTTCGCTCCATCGCTTCCCTGTTGCTCCTGCTCTTCCTCTTCATCATCATCTTCTCATTGCTCGGCATGCAGCTCTTTGGGGGCAAGTTCAACTTCGACGAGACCCGACGCAGCACCTTTGACAACTTTCCCCAGTCTCTGCTCACTGTGTTCCAGGTAATGATACTGCACCTTGTTTTCCCTTATCTTCTTTTCTCAGCTTGTGTCCATGAAATTATAATTTTTGTACAGTACAAAAAAGTCATTTCATTTAGTATGAGTCTTCCAATGAAATGAAATGTAATATATCACTGTCACAAGGTTGAGACATCTTCCCAATTAAAATCAAATTTTTTACAAGGTGTTCTTTATGCAGATGAGATTTCTATTCCATGTATGTCTTTCTCCACAGATCCTAACAGGAGAGGACTGGAACTCTGTGATGTATGATGGTATCATGGCATACGGTGGACCGTCCTTCCCCGGCATGCTGGTCTGCATCTACTTCATCATCCTCTTCATCTGCGGAAACTGTATCCTGCCACAACAGAGCACTGCATAAAATAGCTACACAGCAGCCTACATAATGTGGATCTGAAGGGAGGTGGATGGGTGATGAGCAGTGACTAAAAATTCAACAAGTCTGGAGCAGAGATTGACACCTAAACTTGTTTTCTGATTCTGTTAAATTTGATCCCATCAAACGGATAACAACGTGACTGATTGTGAGATGATTAAAACCAGATCTGATATCTAGCCCCTATTTGAGATGCAGTTGCCGGAAGGAAGGGCGTGTTTTGCATGGGGATACATTCATGAAACCTAAACGGTTTGCTGGAGGTCACTGAGTATCTCTACTCAAGCAGTTGGGAGTTCAGTGTCTTTCAGATGCAGAAGGGTTACAAATCATTCACTTAGGTTACCAGGATTGTTTTGCAACCAACCACAATGATGATCGGATGGGTCAGCAATATCCTTAACTTCACCCCTCTGAACAGATATCCTACTGAATGTCTTCTTGGCCATCGCTGTAGACAATTTGGCAGATGCTGAGAGCCTGACATCCGCCCAGAAAGAAGAGGAAGAGGAGAAGGAGAGGAAAAAACTGGCCAGGTAAAGCAGGAAGAGAAAGAAAGACAGATAGACAGTTAGCTGGGGAAAATAAAAGAAATTTGTGTCTGACCAACACCAATAAAAATGGTAGGGAGTGGGAGAGTTTGGCCAATCTCAGCAGCATCAAGGGAAAGCTTAAGCTTACAGCATCCTGGATAGTCAGTAATGCCCAGAGGCATTTAAAGCTCATGATACTGGAGCGTTGAAATCAAAGCACTTAAAATGCTTAACAATTAGATCATGAACTATTAGGTTTTCAAGATACGCTGACATTTGCCTTCTTTGTTTTCTGTCTATACCAATTTTATTTGGTAATTGTAGCGTCTCATTGCCTACAAAGGTAATTTGTCAGCGATGGTAAAGTGAGATTTTAGTGCAGCTGAGAGAGATGGCATTCCCCTCAGTGGCACAAATCACTAAATGTCTCTTTGGTTCCAACCTATATTGATCTAAGGAAAAAATCTCATGAAAAACAGCCATTTGCCTGCCCACTATTATTTTGGTTTGATTATAACAGAACATCCACCCCTCAGTTACTGAAATACACCCCATCTTTGAAAATGTTCATTTATATGTAGTTCAATACAAGTTAGTGACACTGCTTGGGTTAGGAGAAGGGGAAAGATTCTACAGGTAAGGATCTTCTTTTCCTCCCTCTTTCTCCAGGTTGGCCAGTCCAGAGAAGCGTCATAACAACGAGAAGCCACCTCTGGAGAAGGAGAAGAAGGAGAAGATAGAGCTGAAGTCCATCACTTCTGATGGAGAGACTAACACGGCTACTAAGGTACACATAGACACACACATATCAGGAAAGACTAAAGTGGCCACAGACGTCAATAAAGCGCTGTTGTGATCAAGTAGTGTAGTGTAGTAGTAAGAGAAATTAATGAATTGGTAAATAAATGTAATGCTCTTCCTCTGCAGATTAACATGGATGAGTACTGCGGAGATGAGAGCGAAGAGAAGAACCCATATCCTGCCAATGATTACATAGGTATAACACACAAGCCAGATGTGGGAACTTTGTGTATGATGAATTGTTGAGATGAATGAATGGATGAAAATGAGAACTTAATATACAATTCCATGTGAAATTCTCATTAAATGGACCTTTCTTTCAAAAAAGGGAAGTAGTTCTCATCCTATATATATAACTTTTTTGAGGTATACTGTTTTCTATCCAACCAAAGTTATGCTTTTGGTCCTGTTTTTTGTCACTTTTATTCTAGGCAGAGTTGTTCAAAAACTTGGCATTACCAACATGTAAATACACATAGCTGCTCAATAACCGTGTTTTAATTTATTTTATTTAACTTTCAATAAGGTGCAATTATTCCATTGTGTCTGCTAAGGCACTCATACTCATAATCGAGACTTTAAGATCCAATTTTCCTATGTTTTCTCTTCACTGTATTTTCTCTCCTTCACTTTCTGCTTTCTTCTCCTCTTACTTTTACTCTCACTATTATCCTTTTCCTCCCTCTCATCAGGAGATGAGGATGACGATGAACCAGAGATGCCAGTGGGCCCAAGGCCGCGGCCACTCTCTGACATTCAGCTAAAGGAAAAAGCTGTTCCCATGCCCGAGGCCCGCGCTTTCTTCATCTTCAGCCACACCAACAAGTAAGAGGACACTGTTCTGCTGGTCTGTCTACCTTCCTTTTTGTTTCCCTCTCCCTCCCTTTTATGTGTTTCTTTCGATCCCAGTCTGTGCTCCCTATGTTTTTTTTATCCTCTTTATCTGTACAGTTTGTGGTCATTTCCTGTTACTTTTGTAACAAGAGACTCTAAATAAGATTCTCTCACCCTCTCTCTCTTAGATTCAGGGTTCTGTGCCATAAGATTGTCAACCACAACATCTTCACCAACCTCATCCTCTTCTTCATCCTGCTCAGCAGCATCAGTCTGGCAGCAGAGGACCCAGTCAAGAATGACTCCTTTCGAAACCAGGTAACACACACACTAAAATAAACATGTAGTAAAGTTTTAATACAGTATATACACATGCAAGGCCGAATACACGAAGGTTGTTAGTTGTCCACATGCATTTATTCTGTATTAAATGGATTATAGCCGACAACATATAGAGGAATCAAGGCTTATTGTGACTGGCCTGTTACACTTAATGAGATTTCTTCCAGAGTACTGCAACTGTGAGTATCTTCATGTTAAGAAGATGTGAAACGCTTGTTAAGCTGTGTTTTGTCTTTTTTTTTCGCCAGGCTGGAAACTTTATACATTACATAATTTGTAATGCACACATACAGGAAAGACATATGGTTAAATAAATTATAGCCCTCAGGTTTTTTTTGTTAACCTGCATTTAACCAAGAAAGTGTGTTGTTAGTTCAGTTTTAGTTACACGCTTGAGAAGGTCAAAGTATAAGAAATGTCATCTAGTAATTCTCACGCAACAACAGAGACTGTATATTCAGCCTCGAGCCATTGTATTAATTGTACACTGCTCACCAAATTAAGGGAACACTCAATCATCACAGTATAACACCCAGTCAATCAAACTTCTGAGATATCGACAAGTAAAGTTAGGAAGGATTTTCGCTGTGATTTATAATCCAGCCCTCAATGGGTTGATGAGTTTGGGTTTCATTGACCATTCTTACGTTATTTTGTTCTCAACAAATAACACAATGTAAATCAATTAAGATTTTCAACTTCAATATTTCATTCATCGAGATCCACTGTGTGATTAAGTCTTCCCTTAATTTTTTTGAGCAGTGTATTTACAAAGGAGATATCTGCACTGCAGTTGTATACACTAATAGAACATCACCATGTGGTTTATATATTAATGTTGTTTAGTGTTTATGGGTGTCATTTGTGAGCTGTAGTCTAAAGTAAAGGCTGAGCACTGTGTGTGTTGATTTTGTATATTGTTTCTTCTCTTAGTGAACAAGATAAATCCCCTGCAGTCTAATAAAGATCTGTTTTCTTGGCTACAATATCGGCTGCTGTATAGTAGTCTACCTCAATTAACCTTAGTCTGAAACCCTAATGAAATAATACATACTGTTTTCAGATTCTGCTCTGTTTTCAAAGTCTATTTAAGTCAAATAAGAATTAATTATCCTTTGACCCGAAGCTCAGCATTATTATTTCAGTATGTTGTGGAGTCAGCCAGGGCTATGCTTCAGTTGACCACAAGTTCAGCTGTAACATCTGAAGAATTGCACTTCTACCACAAAAAGAGGAACACACCTCTTGTTCCTCTCTTTCTTTCAACTGTGTAAACAATTCCATGTAAGCCTAGACCTAAAAAGAGTTGTGTTGTTGTGAAGCAGTGTTGTTTTCTATCCCAATAATCCAGGGAAAAAATTATGCTATTTGTTGTGTTTTCAGATCTTGGGCTATGCAGACCATGTCTTTACTGGACTCTTCACCATAGAGATCATTCTTAAGGTAGTATTTCATGTTTACAATATAGTATAAGTGGGCCGACAGATTATAGATGTATAAATACTACAGAATTTTCTGTGCTTTCATGTGGTCCCCTACATTTTCAACATGTCTCTAGATACTAAAGTTTTGCTGCTTGTTGCAACCTGCTTGATGTGCCTTGCGAGAAGGCTTTGCTGCGTAAGGACAACAAAAACATAGAGAATTGGCTTTCAGATAACTGAAAGTATGCATGCTTGGCAGTAAACTCTTCCTTAAAAAAGAGAAACCATAGACTTGCAGATACTATTTAATCCCTGCTTTGTGTTAAAGGTAAGGCAGTCAGTCGCTGCTCTTTGCTTGGTTCATCATACTAAGCTATGATTTGTTCCTTCTTTTTTATTTGACTCTAAAATATGAACTTTGACCGCTACAGATGACAGCCTATGGAGCCTTCGTCCATAAAGGTTCTTTCTGTAGAAACTATTTCAATATTCTGGACCTGGTGGTGGTCAGTGTGTCCCTCATCTCCTCTGGAATACAGTGAGTGCAATATAATGTTTTCTGATGCATGTTTTATACTGTCCCATTTTAATTGACACTTGAATCGCCTGCTGCTTCAGCACATTAAAGCTTTTGTGCAGCATGAGTTGGCAACAATTCACAGCAATCATTTGGCTTACAACATCATCAAACATACATTTTTGGTATTACATGTTAAAATACTGGATTAATCAGCCAGATAATGACTAGTGCATGAGACACTAGTCCAGTCCAAGAACACACAAATCAAGTCATAAAGTGGCTGAGTGGGGAAAAGGTTTTATTTTCATTTGTAAATTGCCCCATGCTTCACGCTTCTCTCTATTCTCTTACAACTTTACACTTCATTACTCCCAATCCCCTTCTATTTTTGTGATTTTAAAAATGTTCTCTGCCTCTCGTAGCAAATGACTCCTTGAATTGCTGTAATATTTCTGATGTTTAATATGCAATACTACACTCTCTGTCTCTAATGCTTAATAGACTAGACTTCTCGACGTAAGTCCACATTAGCCCATATTAATAACCCCCCTTAACAGACCTTCACCTTAACTGTGTAAAACTGTCGCTCTTTTGATTTGGTATTTTTATGGTCTTGGAGAGTTTAGTCAATGCCTCCTTCAAAACAAGAAAACAAAAAGTGGGATTATACTTTATTGATAATAATTTGCAATTTGTTAATATAAGCACATGGTATGTGTTTGCACTTGACACATATCAAAATGCCTCTTTACAGGCATCAGCATAATTTGTTTTGAGCCCGAGAATGTTTTTTTGCATGGGGGGGCCTCTAATACCTGAATCACCTTCATATCTATTCTTTGTCTATAGATGCGGGGGCCAGTGAAAGTCATATTTCTGAATAAACTGATCTCTCCCAGGCTATAGGAATGACACCCGAATGCTAAAACTCAGTGTTTTTTGCCTGTTAAAAGTAGTTTGTGTGTGGGATTTCTCTTGAATATATCACAGTCAAATTAATTGTAATGATGATGCATTTAGTAGTTTCTGTAGACTGCCTTTTACTAACAATTTTGGTATTTGCTTTACCTTTCCTTTGAAACTGTTTTGCTTTTATTACTACCCAATAATGAAGTATCTATCTGGGGATATACTGTACATATATCTTGCCATGTTGAAATAAAGCTGTAGAATAGCAGAATGAAAATAGCAAAACATTATAAGGAGGTTAGTAATTTCCTCAAACAACTACTTATAAAACGTCTGATGTTTCTGCTGTCATCCTGTATAGTTTATATTGTGTGCGGACAGCATGAAATACGGCTAACTATAGCAGTGTGGACAATATGATACAATAACATTTTTTATTATTTTTCTCTCTGAGGAAACTAGTTAGAATCAGGCAGTTTGATAATAGTGTAACGGGTTCATCATTCCCCTCAACCCAGTCAACTGAAGCACAACTATATTCCTTTTATATTTTTATGTTGAAAATTCACTTCAAAATTGAGAAAATATATTCACAGCTGGTTTGACTGTGATATGTTAATGATAACATCCTATTCCACATGAACTACCTTTAACTGCCTTTAAACTTAAACCTTCCTGTGTAAAACGTTGCACAACGGGTCTTTTCCTTACTTTTTGTTTAAAAGTCAACACAGAGTAATGTCACTCCCTTTAAGTCACTCCTTTAACCATCCCAAAAGTCACTCCCTTAAAAGAATACATTGACATTTTGAATACACTTGTTTCCTTCTACCTTTGTCACACTATGGGAAAAGGGTTTTGTATTTGTTCTTCAGTTAACTGAATAACTGGCTCATTAGCTTTCCACGCTAAATTAAAATATGTTTTGCATGTTTGATACCTGTTGATGTCAAGCATTACATTAGGCCTAGTTCAGATTACCGAAGGACCAATGTTCAAACTTTTTCCAAATGTTTACTGTAAAATTCAAAATGTCATGGTATTCATTAGGTATTCACTTCCTTTAAAAGGTCACACTGTTTGACCTTTGGCTTGCACTGACACTTTCTCAGAGCACAATAACTCTCTGTTTGCCTATAAATGTCTGTGTCTTTGTGTTGGTCTACCTGTGTTGTACTTGTGTGTGTTTGTCCAAGAATCATATGATTCACACAAATTTAATCATGAATCAAATGTGTGTGTGTTGTACTGTATTTATATTAAAAAGGAACACCATGCTGTCTTCTCCTCCTTCATAAAAGCAGGCCCATAATGACAGAATTTCTAAATAATTGTCCTTTTTTTCATTGTCCAAAACCATGTTTTGGCATATAATCAGTACTCTTAACATTATCAGAGGAGGAGCTATCAGTACAAAAGCTCAGTTTTCTGAATAAGTACAGTACATGATAATTATTTTAGTAGTAAAAATCTTTTTTTATGTGGGCACCTGATTTTATCTAATTAAACATGTGTTTGACTTCTTGAGAATAATTTTACGTAGTGATAAGGATAGTTTGAAATGTGTTTAATTGCTTTTCAGCATTCATTCTGTAAAGGTAATATTTTGTGTAAACATATATTCTTGACTTTGCTCAATTTAAGCCCTATTTTACTGATGGCTATTGTCATGTATTATTTTTTTTAATGTTTTTAAGATTATTTTGTATTATACTTGTTTGGCTTCAGTTGTTCAGTTTAATTTAATTTCCTTTAGCTTGTGTGATGTCTGGATCGCCACAGTTTCTTTGACTCATGCTATACCATGACAGATGGTATTGAGGATGCGTGTTGTTCCAACCTTGCAAATATGTTTTAATAGTAAAATGTGTGTTTAATCAGACTGATCGGTCAGCAGTTAAGTCCCATGCACATTTCAGGTCCAGTGCAATTAATGTGGTGAAGATCCTGAGAGTTCTCCGAGTGCTCAGACCACTGAGGGCCATCAACAGAGCCAAGGGACTAAAGGTTAGAGCACTCGCACACATAACACATAATACACACATACTCTCCTCTTAATGAAAGGCACACACCCAAATGCTCTTATCATTTTTGGTGTGTTTTTCAGCATGTAGTGCAGTGCGTGTTTGTGGCCATCAGGACCATCGGCAACATTGTCATCGTCACCACGTTGCTCCAGTTTATGTTCGCCTGTATTGGAGTACAACTTTTTAAGGTAAAGGAGAAAGGAGGCAAAGAAGAAGGAGGAGCTCCCCTAGACCTATCTGCAGTCTTCGTGAATGTCATCAGTGATAATGTCGTAATCATGTCTTTCAATACTGAGTACTAAATTTCAGTTTTTTTCATCAGGGCAAGTTCTTCTTCTGCACCGACACCTCTAAACAAACTGAGGCAGACTGCAGGTAAGAGATCTCTCCTGCACACAAGCTTGCTAACTCTCTCTTATAGCATATTTACTGGATAAAACGTGTGTGTGTGTGTGTGTGTGTGTACTTGTATTTACAGGGGTTCCTACATTTTGTATAAGGACGGTGATGTGGGGAAGCCTGAAAGAGCCCAGAGAGAGTGGCAGAACAATGATTTTAACTTTGACGATGTCCTCCAAGGCATGATGGCTCTGTTTGCTGTGTCTACCTTCGAGGGCTGGCCAGGGTGTGTGTCTACAAACAAACACAATGCACATGTTTATTGATCTGCATATTATATGTACACTGATTGCTTGCTTTTTCAATGTGTGCAATGTCTGCCCTACAATATGCACCGTCCTCCTTTCCTTCAGTGAATCTTTCCTCCTTTCTCGCCCTCCCTCAGGTTACTGTACCGAGCCATAGACTCTCATGCCGAGGATGTCGGGCCCATCTACAACTACCGCGTGGTCATCTCCATCTTCTTCATTATCTACATAATTATCATCGCCTTCTTCATGATGAACATCTTCGTCGGTTTCGTCATCGTCACGTTCCAGGAGCAGGGAGAACAAGAATATAAGAACTGTGAGCTGGACAAGAACCAGGTAATGTTTACTGAATTTGTGCACAACTTTGTGCGTTTTATGCCTTTGTTTAGCAGCAAGATAGACATGAAGTATTACTTTTCAGTTTACAGTAGAAGGCAGAGAGGGACTCTGCTGTTCTCACTGAAGTGGGAAAGTCATTTTGTCATTCAGGAGGCACAAGGGAGAGGGAATGGAGGCCAGGCAGAATCTGGAAAGGCTGAACATGAGTTTTAGGCACTGAACTACTTCAGGAGTCCAGCCAGGAGGGAACTGCAGCAGTCCAGACAGAAGATGAGACTGAAGCTTAAAGAAGAAACTAGGCCCTGCAGCTGTGTTCTCTAGGATGATCCATGTCTCAGCAAGAGCATGGAAATGCACAGAGAGGATGGAAGAACAGTCTCGGGTGGAAAAGGCTTTTTTAGACTGCCAAAAGAGAATCCTACAACTTTTCTTCCATGACGGTCTGAGTACAGAAAGCCAGAAAACTACATCGCCAGACAAATGATAAAGGCAAATGCATGCTCACGTGTGTGTGTGTGTTTGTGTGTGTGTGCGTGTGTGTCACAGCGTCAATGTGTGGAGTATGCTTTGAAGGCACGTCCGTTGCGTCGCTACATCCCCAAGAACCCCTACCAGTACAAGGTGTGGTATGTGGTCAACTCCACCTACTTTGAGTACCTGATGTTCACACTCATCCTTCTCAACACCATCTGTCTGGCCATGCAGGTGAGTCACACACACACACACACACACACTCATAAAATGGGGAAATATTACAGTCAGGGCTTCAGACAACTCCCATAAAACTGCCTTTCTTTGTGGACATTCATGAGCTGTTCATGTGTTTTTGCAGCATCATGGACAGACCAAGAATTTCAATGATGCAATGAACATCCTGAACATGCTCTTCACTGGACTCTTCACTGTGGAGATGATCCTTAAACTGATCGCCTTCAAACCCAGGGTAGGTCCACTTCTCTAGCTGCAGAATGAAATAGCATTCTTGCACAGTACAGTAGAGCAGAGCAGCTTAAATAATGGTATCTTCTTCATTCAGTAGGTAATGGTAGAAGATTTTATCAAATAAATGTACAAATATACAACTAAGCAATGAATAGAATAGTCAAATACATTTTAAGCACTGAATCACATTTATTGCAAATAACTGCTTACCGATGTTGAACTGTATCTTCCTAATCCCTATTCCATTTCCTCCAGATGATAATTATGATATCATTGATTTAAAACATGATTAGTGGATGGTATCATGTGGTTTTTAATCTCACTGTTCCCTTGTTACCCTGCTGTTGTTGCTATGTAGCTCTGTGGGTTTACTGCTCCGCTGCAGCTATTTAAACAGTAATAAATGGGAGCCCCTATTCCCCCTATTACAGCAGGGTCAGTGGAAAATCCTTGATCACAATCAAAAGCGAAAAAACATAAATATTAAATTTTATAGTTATACTCTTATCTCTATTGTTGCACAGTACAGGTTGTAAATCAAAAGATGAGTATAAGAAACAAGTATTTACAGTTAAAAAACACCTAAAACTCACTGATTGACCAGTGTTACATTATGCTCAGTCTGACCATTATAACTGAATTCTAAGCTATCTATTCAAACTACCTCAGGTTTAAAAAATTATTTCATCCACAAAAATATCAGTATTTGTGATCCAGGATTTTCTAACTACTAATAAAAAAAAATTCCAATTACCTCCAAAATCCAATCATGTTCTATAAAATGTGTCATTTTATTAAGACGGCTGACAGATGGTTATCTTTTAATAACTTTTAAAAATAATTATCTGTTTTGACCATTTAGTCATAGTAACATAATGCATGCTTTGTGGTATTTTCAGGCACAGTTGGAATTCACTCCCTAACTGTGCAGGACAACTTTTAAGGCTTGGGAATTGACTTCATGCTGCGCTGCATTACATGTGAAATGTAATGTTTACCTTAAGTGAGGCAAATTTAAACTGCCAGATTTTCAAAAGCAGTTTTGCAACTTTTTCATATTTCTTTCTTTTTTTCTTTTTTTCTTTTAAATGAGCAAAAGTTGTAAAGTTGTGAATCTTAACGAAATATACAAACTGATGCCTGTTTTCCTTCTTCTTATGAGTTTAGTCTATATAATGAGTTACAGTGCAGCATGACGACATGTTCCCAAGCCACATTGAACAGCTTTTCTGTTGGACAGTTGCAACTTCAGGATGTGCCTTGTTTCGGTTTGACCTCAGTAAACTCTTCCTTTAAACAGCCACCACACACAGAGGACCTGCTCACTAACACTTTCACTCCTCAGGTACTACAGTCGTCAACACACGTGGCATCAGCTCCAGTAACATTTGCTCTGTGTAGAAGATGTATGCTAATGCCTTTTAACTTTTGAACAGGTTTCACTGTCTCAGCCTTTGTCCTTGGGGGAGCTTCAGTTACATGGATTTTTGTATGTTTTTGTGTTCGTGTTTTTTCTTTACTGTGTTGTATTGCTCTGAACATCTGAACACATTGTTGAACTTACTGTTTTAAAAAAGATATGTGTCTATGTTAGTTTGTCAAATAAATGTACTCCCTCCGTACATCAGCATTTAGATACTAATGCTGAGCTCTGTTTTACTAATGTTTAACTTTGGTTTTTACATTAATATTCTTACACCTGAAAACAACTTAATTAAAACCTTTATAGAGTCCAACAATTCCTTATAGTATTTTAACGCCGATCAATTGTGGCAAGGGGAGTTTATAATTTTTATGATGATACCTCTCTCAGTATCCCTCTGTATCTGGCCAATTTACCAGATTTCAGTGGGATTTGTTTGTGGATACTGTTCAAATTATACAGTTATTCTACAGATTTATTACAGTATATAGTAAGTGTAAAATATGACCTATGACAAAATGACAAATAAAATGTAGGCCTCACGTCTCATTATCCATACAGTGATCCTTCTAATTTCCCTGCTCCAAATTCCAACTATCGTTAGACTTTCAGTAACTAAGAGATATCCTTCAATTTTGTTGCACAACATTGGTACAAACATCATTAGCCTTCCTAGCCCACAGTGATAAAAATTAATGGGATGTCATTTATTTCCAGTATATAGACATTTTTCTGAAAAGGCCAGTTTCCAATATCCCCTTGTCACATATTCAAGAATACTAAAGCCGTGTCTCTGAACCAGAATATAACACAATCGTTCTAAGGTGCAGCTCTCTCCTTTTACAGCATATGATATCTTATTATTTTTACCAGTCTAAATAATACTGTTTTGGCCTGAAGCTCTGTGGATGTTTTTCATAAATACTCACTTTGTACCACTGCTGGTGATGAATTGCCCACAATAAGTTAAGTAAAGAAAGTGGGTTTTCGGTATAATCACTGCCACAGCATTACTGAAATGCCCCAAGATGCAGATGGAAGTAACTGCTATCTAACACGCCATCCTTAACAGAGCAGGAAATTCAGCTGCACTGGATGAACAGATAACTGCAAAGGAAACAAGTTGATTCAGTTCATTAGAATTAGAATTAACTTTTTTTTGTGTTGTTGGGTCATCAGCAGATTTGTTTCTGTTTCCTCAGTGTACTGTGCAATCTCATACCACCTTAATAGGGCTGCGAAGTAGCAGCAGATGTTGTTTTCCTTCTAACCTACCTTTCTTACCCTCCTCCTCCTCCTCTTGCTCACCTCATCCTGTGTAGGGGTACTTTAGTGATCCCTGGAATGTGTTTGATTTCCTCATCGTAATTGGCAGCATAATAGACGTCATTCTCAGTGAGATCAACGTAAGTATGATGCCCACTCTCACTCTCCTTGTCGCTCCCTCTTTCTCTCTGTCTTGTGCCCTCATGCTTCTTCTGAATCTTTCATTTTCTGACACTCTCCTCTCCTTTGTGGCTATTCTGTGTTGTGCTGCCTTTTCTCTTCCTTCTTCTGTCTCTGCCTTCTTCCTTCTCTTCTTCTTCCTCCTCCTTCTTCTCTCCCTCCAAAATGGCCACTGCTTCTCAGGGGAACCCCAACCACAAGGGTTCCTGAGCAAGAACGAGCTTCTTCCTCGGTTTCATAAAATGTAGAGGGAGCAGAGGCAGGGTTTAGCTTTGAATGCAAAGGGTTTCTGTCTTGCGTCCTCCTTCCTTATTCCTTACAGTATCTCAGATGTTGTCGGGTTCTTCATCCCCCCCCCCCACACACACACTTTTTGTCAGACTGTGACATGTCCTCAGGTTTGATTCCCTCACTAACTGAACTAACTCACTGACCACTCACAAACAGACTCACACACCTTTTCATTTTTTTAACTACAGCAACAGGGGCATTTTTGTTGTGATTTTGTTGCAATTTGTTCTTTACTGTTGTTATTGTTGTTGTTGACATTTTCCTCTCATGGACAAGCATGACTGCCGCTGCTCCTCCTCTGCTGTCCATCTTTTTCAGACTGCCCCTTCTTTTCTTTTTTGACGTTTAATTTTGTTGATTCTTTCCCTCTCTTTTCCTACTAAAAACTCCAGTGCTCATGTATATAATGTTTTTATCTTATTTTTCTCCTCTCTCCTTTACTTTTCGTTCTTTCCATTTTTTTAAATGTCTTATGTTCTGTCCTTTTCTTCTGTTGTTTTTCTGTTCTTTCCACCCCTACGCAGCATTATTTTGTTGATGCATGGAACACATTTGATGCCTTGATAGTTGTGGGTAGCATTGTTGACATAGCGATCACTGAGGTTAACGTAAGTAGTCCAACTCCCTCCCTCCCTTCCTGCCTGCCTGCTCTGCCATTCCCACACACACAAACAGACCGAGTGCCGATACCCATCTTGCATACTTTCAAATGATTAGGAAACTTCAGCTGCTCCACATTTGAACTTAAGAGATGGCTGAAGTTTGGCAGTGAAAACAGCCAGATCTAGCGCAATCAAAACAGAGCACAGTGCATTCTGAAGGCTTTGTGTAATTTAAAACGTATGAGACATTAAATTTAATTTACAGGTATGCTTGGAGAACTTGACCCTTGACATTTGGATAATAATTTGGACATCGTCAGCTTTGTCAGTTTGCTGGCTGTTGGGGTGCTAATATTATCATTATGTCATTATATTATTTTTTGTTAAAGTGTAACATTTATAACAACGGAGGCTGCAAAGCATAGCTTGTTTCCCAACTTGTTCTTGATGTCCCCATTCCCATGCCTGCAGCTTATATCGCCAGTAGTGTAATAAGGCTGCAAATAAAACTGTATTTTCTTAGTTTTAGTATTTTGTTTAGATTTTCTAATATTTGAAACTGCTTCAGATAGGTAGTCATGCCTCGGTCTGCTGAGCATCAATAGCATCAAACACTATTGCATTTACCAATAAAACCTATTGCATTGTCTTAGCACTTGGTTTGGTTTCACATTGGTTTTATTTGGTCTTTTATCATTGCCACAGGGGATAGTGTCCATTCCCCTGGCATGATGGACACTGTATAGCATGACAGACATAAAGGTGGTATATCCAGGCCTGTTACTGTATGTAATTTGCAGAAAAGATCCACATTCCTGCAAAAGAAAGATGTTCTGGAAAGAACGAACGAATACAGTTTCTCATTTTTGAACAATGGTGTTTTGACCCAAAGGTCATGAAACTCTTTCAATTCATAAATCACCGGGGAAACTTTAAATTCAAATGAGAAAAATGCAAGTTGCATTTTTATTTTTTGTCAAACAATAGCAATGTGCAGACATGGGGAACAATTTCATCCATAAATGGATTTACTCAGGATCCATGAAATTTATGTAAATGTATGTATGAAATAATTTATTATCGACATGGAGGCCCTATGGTCAACAGTGGAGCTGAATAAGAATGAATATCCAAAACACAAGTCAAATGTTGAGTGTCTATTGTATTTACACTTCAGGGATAATTGGTGTTTTATTCATGTGATATTCAAAGTGCTCTTTGGCAGGAGAATAGTCTGAGAACCATGCAAAGTGTGGATTGACAGAACTCTACCTCAATTAGCCTTAGAAGAGGCTATGTATGCTGTGTGTGCTGATTCGCCAGAGAAGAAAATAATTTTGTACTAAGATCAGGCTGGCCAAATAGCTGAATGTCACACAAAAGCAAAAATTTTAATACTGTGAAGGATTTTTTTGTAGGAGAGTCTATCACTTAATTTCATTTCATGCCTTCAGTCTTTAAAACTTTCTAGTACCAAACATCCAGTGAAAATTCCTCAGGGGACTGAAGTGGAAGCTGAGGCGGTGGAGGTAGCTCTATATGAGTCTAAGTTGACCTCTACAAAGCATTTAATACATACAGCATCTAATCTCTCTGTGGATCACCTTCTCAATGCAGTACTTTATTGTAAATGGTATATTATTTCTTAATTTAATTACTGTTCCAGTGTCGAACCAGAAAATAAACAAAAGGTTCATTCTTTAAAAAATGAATTAAACATTTTTGGAAATATGCTTAATCACTTTCTTTCTAGAGTAAGATTAAAAGACCAATACTTTCTCATATCTGTTCATTAATCTTGAAGCTGTGAGGTTCTGGTAGGCTGATTTTGTCACCTTTTGACTGAGCCAGGCTAGCTGCTTTTCCTTGCTTCTCGTCTTTATGCTAAGCTAAGCTAACAAACTGCTGGCTCCAGTTCAACATTAGTAGCCAGGTTTCCCAAAACCTTTCCTTAATTTGTTTTGGTCACAATTTTTATACATCCACAACCTTATACACTAAGTCAATGTACATGAAGACATGGATGGGATGTGAAGTCTCAGATTAGACTGAGACATATATATCTTTTGCTAATGTCACAATTATAGAGGCATTTTTGCACATTAAGTATAGGTTTGACATCCTCTCACACTCAGCCTGCTGCTGGTTTGAGGACATGAAGCAAAGAAAAGATATGCACACAGGAATGTTACCCTATGGTGGAATGCAGTGTGTTTTACCTCAGACAGCACTGGCCAGGCATACAAATCAGGATAGTGTATCCCAGGGGTGTGTGAGCTTGGCTGTTTTTGTGCTTTTAGAACGGGAATCCATTTGTCCCCATGAGAGGCTGACAAAGCCTCTCATAAACGACACTGGGTAATTTACAAACTTTACTTGGTTATTTGATGTTTTATTCAGTTATTCTATCTAGTCATTACAAGGAATTTGGTGTCAGGGAAATCCCAAAAGTAACATAAACGTCTATATCTGGTTGTTGCCTTGCAGACAATGAATTTATCTGACCTTGAAGCAAAGTATACCTGTGTACATAGGGAGATAGAGGAGTATATAAATACATACATATATACATAGAGTGAAAACAAAATTAAAATCAAAATCTGTTGGGATCTGACAATATTTAACCACTGATCGATTAACCGCCTTTAAACTGAAGTTCATTGGGCCAGAGATATACATCTTTGTCATCTATACAAGTCACTGATGTTGCACTCAGCACTTTGGTTTGAATTTGCCTTTGAGTTGGTTTGATTTATATGGTTGATTGGTTGCAGTTCCTTCTGAATGATTCATTATTTTCGTCTCTCACCCCTAACCTAAAGGCATGCCCCAGGTCTTTTTTTTCTTCTTCTTTTTCTCTCGTGGTTTTTAATGATTTTGGTGAGGAGATGCCAAAGCTACATTTTCTATTTTTGTTTTTTAAGAAACCCTCCGCACTTCAATCCAGTGAGACGTCTTGACTCTTTTTGAACTGGGACCCTGTCACGTTTTAGATTTTAGCCTGCTATTGCATTTCATCAGGTGCTAAAGAACAAGTGAAAGCTTTTTAATGTACTGAGCAATGCAATTACAAACTAATAGTAGCAGTTTGCCAACAGCCACCTCTCTTTCATTGCATTCCTAAGTACACAGTGAAGTGCAGTAACAGGCCAGCTTTTAAAATGTTATCACTTTGCCTTTAGTAAATATTAAATGGCCAAAATATCTCATTTGAGTGTGCCCACTTTGCTACTCTGTTGGGTCCTTGTTGACTTAAATTAGCTGCACTTTTTTGTGGTCTCCGAATCAGAATACTTTCTTCCTGGGTCTCTAATTTTCCCCAGCAACCTGCGGGTGCTTCTTAAATCTTATATGGTTTCTTTTGCGTTTTTGGTTTTGGTTTGAGTATAAGTAGTGTGAACAGATTGGTAGTGGTTTGCTCCGAGCGGTGTCTTGCGGACGATGCAAGTATGGACTGCATCTATTTCTCTTTTTCTTTCTCTCTATTCGGAATGCCTCCTCTTCTCCTCTCCATCTATCTCCTTCTCTTTCTGAGCTTTTTCAGTTCACTTAAATCTTCTTTTATGGATGTTTATCTCTCTCTTTCTCTATCTTCTTTCTCGTTGGTTTGCGGTGCTGCTTGCTCACCAGAAATGCAAGCTGGGTAACATGGGTCTCTCATTCTTTTCATATACCTTAAGATGTCAACCTATTATTAGGTTGTGTGTTTTTAATCCCAGTACATTAAAGAGGAAATTAATATGCAGTTTTATCTTGCAGTATTACAATTTACAGTATATGGGTCGATCATAACAACCAAAAAGGTGTTTAAACCCCAAATCAAGGGGTAAGAATGTTCCCAAGAAACCCATGTGACCTGTTCAACTGACTGTTCAATGTGAGAAGACCTCTTGTTAATTTGAAATGAGCTCATGAATCCGATGTTCTGCACCCACAGTAACTCACATCTGCACTGTAGTTCAGCCTGAAAGGACTTTTTGGTTAAAATTACACCCCATGCATGGATCTTCCAGGGCCTCATGTCCACTGTAGACTCTGTAGTTTGGATTGTGTCACCTCATAATGAGAAATATAATCATGAGGATCGATTTGAGTTTAATCTGACTGTGGTTCACAGCTTTGATTTCATGTAGAAATTGAAGCAAATTCAAATTTAAAATTATGTTTAAATTGACCCAGCTGGCCCTTTGTGCAAGTCACACACACAACACACACATTCTCCCATATTTCAGTTTTAACTTAGTCTACACCAAGTGTGAACTAGTGCCATCTTCCCTCCCTGTGTCCGTCCATCCTTCCTTCCTTCCTTCATGCCCTTCTTTCCAATGTATCCCTGCATCCCTCCCACAACTTCCCTTCACACTATAATCCCTCAGCTATTCTCATTAGACATGTTCTCACACACACACACACACACACACACACACACGTACACATACATATCCTCTCCTCATTCTTTCGCAACCACTTCTTCCTCTCTAAGATTTTGACATCAACAAATGATTAGTGTCCTGGTGGCTAGACAATTAGAAAAGTGGTACAGAATACATGCTTGTAATACAATTTTCAAAAAGTATCAATAGTTCTTGATAAAATATGTACATGTGTCTGTATGTACATCATTGTGTGGGATCATAAAGTTGTGTGTATGGCTCTCTTAGACTTCCTTTGAATGCTTCATTTCTTCCTTCATTCCTTTTCTCACTGTATTTTCTGTCCTTAATTTCCCTGTTTACTTTCCTACCTGTGCTCCCATTTCTTTAATTCCCTAGTTCTCTTTTTCCTTCCAGTCCCCCCAAAATATCCCTTCTCTTTCTCTATCTTTTGTTGCTTCATTCCTACTTTTTTCTACCTCTTAACTCTTCCTTCCTTCAACCTTAATCTTACCTGCTCAGACCCTTCATGTCAGGAAAGATTGGGAATAATGAAGCATTAGTTTGTGGTAAGGGGGTTTTAACGGGGCCAATACCAAAGCAGAGTGAACACCTCCAGAGTCATAGATTGAACTACTAGTTAATCTATTACTCCAAATGGTGTAAATGGTGCAGTACTAGGGATGACCAGTGGGTGTCTCCCTATATCTTTGTGCCTCACTTGTGGGCTCTGATTTCCAAAAGCATTAAAAATCATCTTTGTCATCATGGAACTGAATGAGATGATCTTCACTTCCTGTCTATTTTATTATGGTGTTCTGGTGCCTCTTTGACCTGAAAAGGAAGTTGTGGTTATTTGACAATTATTGGACCACAAACAACATGTATAAACAAAGACAGCACTTATTTATATCACAAGGTCTTTCACTTGGACCTTGATTCTCAGGTCAAAGAACGGCTTGAATAATACATATTCAAAGGAGGCATCCTTTAATGCCAAGATGCATTTGGTAAATGTAGCTTCAACCACTGTTGCTGTACTGTAGCTTCAGCTGGCAGAAAGAAAAACAGATAGCTACAGAGGCGCCCATCATACACACAAACCCATGGGCTCACATGACACATGCTATGTTGCACATAGACACATACACAGTCAGCTCTTTTCCCCGTTGTGGCTGCCCCAGACCATTCATTCATTATTTTGGTCATCAACGCAATTTCCAAAATATCTTACACTTCCTACATGTTTTAATCTTCTAGTACTGTTATAAGAAGTGATTCAGCCTGTTGTGACCCTCACAGAGGATGGGGCCGATCTCTATATGCAGTAATATCTTCCAGAATTCTCCCTCCTGGCCCAGATAAAATTGTTGTTTTTATCACCTTTCCATCATGTGAGGGTTGATCAGCGAGTCAACCCTCACTAGCCTGGTGGTTTGTGTCACTTTTTGTCTGGGCTGGTGTGAAATTCTCACTACTTTACATTAAAACTCACACACTACACATGCACAGTGACACACACACACACACACCCACACCCAAGGCGCTGCTCTGGTGCTGATCTTTGTTGCCTTTCCTTAAAGCCAGCTGACTCCTCCTCGTCCTCGTCCTCCTCCTCTTCGTCCTCCTCCTCTTCCTCCTCTCACCCCCCTGCGGTAAGGCCAATGGTACGCTTCGACGGTAACCTCGTCCGCCTCCCTATCTCCTCCACCATCCCTCCATTCTTCAATCCTTCCATACCTTCTTCTGCTACGCCATCCATGGTATGATCCAAAACCTTTGGCTTTTCATACATCGTGCCATCTGTCCTCTGTCGCTCCCACTGTCATCTCCTGCAGCATGTCCAGTTATATTTATGTAACTGTTGTTTGTACTTTTACATGTTTATATATGTGTGTATGGTGAAGGACACTGTATTGTGCAGGCCTAGTATAACTGGAGTCTTGTGAAGTTCCTTGAGTGGCTGTTGTTGTTGCCATGGTGCCCGCTGCCCCCACCTCCCCCATGGCTTGCAACTTGCTGTCCCTTCCTTTATGAGTATGGTAACTATAGTGCTTTGTCATCGATGCAAGCCATCATGGTCACGCTATCACGCTGTCCCTCTTTCTTTCTTTCTTTCTTTCTTTCTTTCTTTCTTCCTCCTCCACTGGCCTTCTATCTATCTATCTATCTATCTATCTATCTATCTATCTATTTGATTCAGTCTATTTCTTTGGATGTCTCCAAACATCAAACTATTCAGACTCTCTCCCTCTATCTCTCTCTGTTACACTTACTGTACCTCCCCCTCCCCCATCCACCCAATGGTGCAATAATCCCCACTGTGGTCCAGTTGTGGTATTTAAATGCAGTACAGAATTTTGACTTACACTCCTCAGAAGGACATGTCATTTTCAACACATCTGTCAGTGGAGTTTGGGATGACTCGTGTCTTGGGTTACTTGTCAACACAACAGTATCACCAGAAAGAATGTGACATCTACCCTTAGAAAGTACCCAAATTGCTCCCAGTTATCCCAGAGTTAGAGAATAATAAAATGAGTGTGAGCAAGAAAACATCTCTAATATGTTGAAAAGTAACATGACATCCATTATCCCAAACTGCAGTAAGATGTGTGAAGAATGGCATGGTCTTTTTCGGCGCACACTGTGTTTTCTCTGTGGGGTTAGCATAAAGAATTGATGGCCTCTTGGAAAAACACAAATGGCATGGAACAGATTTAGAGGTCAGATAGGCTGATCTTGTGTTTTTAGGGCCCCATTTAATTACTACAGTGAAGACAGATGTAAGACAGATGTAGTATGGCACTGTTGTGGTTGCATTGTTATGGAAGAAATGCTGCATTTCTAAGCCAAGCTTATTCCATGCATACTGTTGCATTTATGTGGAAGTGTGTAGTTAGATGATTGTTTTGTGACCAATTTCTTGTATTTATCGTTTTTGAATAATTGTTACTGATGTTATAGTTGCTGATTATTTGGGATTTGTATGAAGTGGTATTTTTGGCTTCACCGGATTCATCTGCTGTTTGCGTTATAATTGTGAGTAATATACTGTGTCCTTAGTGGCTTATTATCTGCATCATGCTTTACACAAATCCTGATGTTGCCATTGTTTTTCCATCTTTTTGTCCCCAAGAATGAGCAGCAGCATAAATAAATAAATCTGTTTTAGAATAGCACTCAGCGAGATGGCTGAATATTTCATCATGGAGCTATTTCCTGTGGAAGAGTCCTGGGACAATAGACTGTTAGAAAGTTAGAGTGCCTCTTAGGATTGTACTTCAGACTTTTACTGAGGTATATTTTGAATAATCAGTAAATTTCCGAAGTGTACCAAATAATGAATTGTTTAAATGCCTTGAAAGGCAAAATATCACATATTCATTGCAAGAGGCCATTTATAGAAGATGGTAAACAAAAAGAGAGAGAGAGAGAGATTTGCCATCCATGAATATATTATGATTTACCTGGCAGTGGCTGCGTTTGGCAGCAATATCTTTATCCACCTGAATGTCCACTTTGGATTGTTTCATCCGGAATCTGCTTGCAGGGTAGTATTTTTTGTGTCTGTTGGGAATTGTTATCAGCGATTTATGAAAGAGCTTACCTCCATCGACGGAATCTCTCTGGCCTTGTCTCAGATATTAATATTTTAGTCTATACTGGTACAGGATATCTAAATCTTTCAGCTTAGTAAGATGATTTATTTCAGGGGCTCCTAGTATTTTAAGGCTTGTTTGTCAAATGTCAATGCAAGATTGGATTTACCTGTAATCAGAGAACAACACCCATTAATGTGTTCTTCACCTTGATTAAGACAGCACTGAGGTGAGGTAGAAGTTGAGGAGCACAGTGACCAGTAAGGTGCCTTTAAAGACTGTTAACTGCAAAGTAACTTGGATGTTGGATGTATCTATTATATGAAGAGAGGCTGAAGCAGGTGTATTTAGGAAGCTGATGGATGGTTTGTGAATGTCTTTATTGCCAAGTGATTTTTCCATGAAGCCAGAAAAATAAGCATGATTGCCCGAGTCTCTCCCAGATCTCTTTTGTCAGTTGATTTTGATGGGATTTTGTAGGACGCAGATTTCCATTTATTAACTCAGTGTGTATGTGTGTGTGTGTGTGTGTGTGTGCGTGTTATACATATTTACATCCACATATATGTGTGGGTGGGAATATGCATACGAATGTTACTCGTATGTCTGCATTTCTGCATTTGTCTGTCTGTGCATATGCATGTGTGTATGTTTGTGTGATCATCTTTACCTATGTGTGTGTGTGTGTGTGTGTATGTGTGTGTGTGTTTCCCCTCCCTTACCTATCTGCATGTGTCCCCATGCGTCCTGTGTTTTTTCTAAAAAAAAAAACACCAAACCCCACCAAAAGGGACTGCAGAACTCTGAAGAGAACGCCAGGATCTCCATCACCTTCTTCCGGCTGTTCCGCGTGATGAGGCTGGTGAAGCTGCTGTCTCGCGGGGAAGGGATTCGGACCCTGCTGTGGACCTTCATCAAATCCTTCCAAGTGAGGGGAGAACCGGACACAACATGCTAGAGCAGGGGGTTGGGTTTACACAGGACAGAAAGTGGAGCTCTAACCCTAATGTGATGCAGATTGGAGCCCTTTTTTGAAGGGCATAATTTTATCTACATTTCGCTTTTCACCGTAGAGGGTTTATAAAAGATTTTGTGATCCAAACGTAGGCATATGTATGTGTTAAAATGTCACACTTTAATTTACTAAATATCTGATAATCTGCTTAATTAATCTAGAATAATGTTAAAGTTATTAATACTGGCATATTCAACCTTGTAACTTTAGATCTGTGTCACATGGGGCTAAAATGATCCTTGTTCTTGTGTAAATCCAGCCTGGTGGAGTCTCTCAAGCCACCTTTCCTTGCCTTGCCTCCTCCCTCCTCATCTCCACCAAAAAGCAAAAAGTCGGACGGGTGGGACGTCTGACATTTTAGTCTAGATGGGGAGGGAGGTAAAGAAAGAGGGATGGTGCGAGGTAACGGAGAGGAGGTTTAGGAGTCTTGCTGCAGAGGCAGGGAGGGATGTAGGGACATAAATCTGGGAAACAGGCAGGAACTCAAGAACCTTAACCAGCAATCTCTTTTCTCCTCTTTTCTACTCATCTCTCCTCTTCTTCCTCCACTTCTTCTACTCCCTTTTCCCCCCAACACCCTACTACTAACCCCTTAAAGCTCACCATTCCCTGTAGGCGGGTTAAGCAGTAGATAAATTTAACGAAGCACTCCACCAAAAAATTAAATCATTTGATAGAGAGTTACGGGGAAAGGAAAATAATCTGTTCTCTCTTTTGTGTTAGCTGAGACGGGCCACTTCATGTTACAACGCAGTGGTTGAAATTTGAAACATAGATGATGCAGCAAAAACAGATTCATGGTGTTGAATTTAAAATCAGTAGTCGTCATGAATATATGACTGTTCTTAACACTTTTTAAAGCTTACTGTTAATTTATGAGTGGATTACATATTGAAACATAATCACAATCGTCATGATTTGACCCTACTCTCCCAGGCACAGGGGTAATGTTAGCCAGGAGGTCAGTACCACACAGTTGCCCAGGTGTGTAAATATAGACATACCTGTTGTGGTTATGTTTGGTTCATGCACAATACATTGGAATTGGTCTCCTGGCTAAACTCAGAGAGCAGTTTGTATTTTACTGAGGTTTTTCACTCCTCAGTCAGATGATTTGTCCCAGGTTGTTTTTGGTGTTGTGCCTCACAGGGCTGCATATCAGGTCACTTTCACTTCAGAAAGCACCAATAAATGTTTCATATTGCACCTGCTGATTTGAAAAACCCCAAAATAAAATATGAGTGTGGGGTTAATCAACCCCTTTAAACAATAGTTTCCTAAAGTAGACTACCGCATGTGTGAGATTTGAATGAAAGTGAATGGACTCCAGCCTTGTTGCAGGATAATACTGTCGACAACTTGTCACTGATGTGTTTCTCTCCTCTTTAGGCACTGCCCTACGTAGCTCTGCTTATAGTGATGCTATTCTTCATATACGCTGTCATCGGTATGCAGGTAAGCTGTCATCTTGTCGCCATGTTTCCCTCCCTCTGTGGTGTTTTCTTCTCTCTCATCCTCTCCTCTAGCTGGCCTCCGTCCTGTGTCTGTCCTCCTGGAGTCTTGTCGTCCAGAGTTTCTGTTCCGCCGCATCGTCCTTCTCACCTCCACTATTCTTCCTCCTGCAGCTGTTGCCAGTCTTTGTCTCTCCTGTTCCTCTCTGCGTGTGTCCTTCTGTCTCTCCTATAAGTTGTTTGTATCACTGATGATTAGAGGGGAGACGCTTTGACTTGGTTTTCTGGGAACAGCTGGCCTCTAATTCTGATTGTCCCAGAGAGCAGTCACTTCCTCCTGTCAATGCTGACATCATGTCCTGTGTGCTGTGACTACTTCCTTCCCTCCTGTGCAGATGTTTGGTAAGATAGCGCTGCGGGACCACACGCAGATCAACAGGAACAACAATTTCCAGACGTTCCCTCAGGCAGTGCTGCTGCTCTTCAGGTAAGGAATCTGAGGAACACTCCTCATCTTCATTCTTTTGTACTTTTCCTCCTACATGTTTCTCCTTCCCGTTTCTCTTAATGTCTACCCTTTGTTTATGGATTCAAAATCTACATCATCCGCTCTTTCTACATCATCATACTGCTCTTCTTCTCCCTCCCTCAACAACAATAACTTTTGTTTCCCTTTCTGGTCTCCTATAATTTCTCTCTTCTGAAAAGCATTTTAATCTTTACATTAGAAGTTACCTCAGACATTTTATGACAGCAGCGGGTTATTTAAATGCCAGGATATCTGTAAATGTCAAGCTGTACTATGTGACCATGTTACTGCCACCATGCCAATAGTTAAATAGTTACATAGGAGCTTTACATCATCCAAACTCAATCTGTACACCTGAATGCTATGTTATCTGATACTTGTTGTAAACAGGACTCTGATTTATCACAAAATATTCTGGTCCAGTGAGTAGGGCACTTTCTTTATTTGCCAGAGGACTCTACTGAAAATACATTTAAAATGCGTGGATCCAGTCTCAAATACATCTCTGCCCTGTGTGGTTGCGATGATGGTAAGATTCCATGCAGGGGACAAAAACAGCAGAAACTGAAAGGATAATATATGGTCCATTCTATGCAGCCATATTTTTGTATGTATTTTGCCATAAAAAGCATCTTTTCTATTAATAAATATTCTATGTACTGACCCCTTCATGGAATATATCATAGCCAAGAGCTTCCATTCAGAGAGACAGCATACCTGGATACTTCATACTGCTGTGGTCATTTAAATCCAGCATAAGTCAACACTTGATAACGTTAGTGTTAGAAGAAAGCTTAATAGTGCTCAAGTATTCAGAATGGAAGACAATTGTAGTTTGGACACAAGGTCTTTATCTGCAGTTCCACAAAAGCTAATATGAAATCACATTTCTTTGCTGTTGCTCTGTAAATTCAGTGTATCAGGATGTAATTATGATGTAATCAACATCTTTTTGCTCTTTATGGTGTTCACACTAACACTTGTGCATCTGTATGTGTTTGTGTGTGTATGTGTCTGCCTCTCTGTCTTTGTATCTATGTGCGTGTGTGTCACTATATGCTTGTATCTCCTTATGTATACATGCACACATCCATGCGCATCTATGTGTGTGTTTATGCATAAATGCACATGTGACTCTATGCTGGTGCATGGATACACACATGCACACATCTATGCACTTATGTGTGCCTTTATACGTTTCTGTGTATCTGTATTTGTATCTTTGCATGCATATCTGCAACAACGTGTGTGCATATTTGTGTGGGTGTGTGCATGCATGTCTATCTATCAGATGTGCAACAGGTGAGGCATGGCAGGAGATCATGCTGGCGTGTTCGCCCAATCGGCCGTGTGAGAAAGGATCGACTAATGAGAACAACACGTCCAACGAGGACTGTGGCAGCCAGTTTGCCATAATTTACTTTGTCAGCTTCTACATGCTCTGTGCCTTTCTGGTGAGTACAGTGACAGAAAGAGAAAGATCTGGATTTTTAATGTTCCTCTTTTAAGCAGATTGAAAGGGAGTATTTGATGAAACAGCAACAGCAAGCAGGTGGTTTGCTTAGCACAAAAACTGGACCAAGTGTAAAACTGACAAGATGCTGGCAGGCTTATTTAGTTACCACTGGGCAGAGGCAGGACAGCTGTTTCCCCCTGGTTCCAGTCTTCATGCTAACCTAAGCTAACCATCCCCTGGCTGTAGCCTCATATTTACCATACAGACATGAGAGATGTATTTATTTTCTCATCTTAACTTTCAGCAAGCAAGAGACATTTTAAAGTTGCATTTTACATTAAATTTTAGAATAATTCACTGCATGATGTTCTAGGTTATACTTTGAAACAGGTCATCTACAATCTAAATATATTTAGATAATTTTGTGCAATTTCTGACTGATTCCCAATTCTCCCCAGATCATCAACCTGTTTGTGGCCGTCATCATGGACAACTTTGACTACCTGACGCGTGATTGGTCGATCCTGGGGCCGCATCATCTTGATGAATTCAAGAGGATCTGGGCTGAATATGACCCAGAAGCTAAGTAAGTTAACAGAGAATTAACAACACATAAGCTTCATCTCGCATCTGGTTGTGTAGAGAGTGAGTATAATGTGACGTCTGTGTTGTTTCCAGGGGGAGGATAAAGCACCTGGATGTGGTGACTCTGCTGCGTAGAATCCAGCCTCCCCTCGGCTTTGGAAAGCTCTGTCCACACAGGGTGGCCTGCAAGGTAAACAAAATCCCACAAAATCCTGAACATTGTGCGGAGGCTGCAGACCTGGAGAAAATATACAAACAATTTCAGGCTTTCAAATTCATTGTACTACTATTTTGGGGGGATAATTTAAACCACTCTATTTCAAGGTGTTCCAGGTATAGAGAAAGGCGTATTTGTGATATCAATGTGATGACATGTTGACAGCTCATAACACCTTCCACAATGACTCAAATGGCACACTGACAACAGAGTGTACATGTTGAGAAAATATTTCAGATATTTAGACATTGACATCTCTCTAGAGGAAAATTTGTGTTGACCGTAATGTCAAACTACTGCCTGCTCATTTTCAACACACTGTCAGCTGCCAGCATCTATTGGCAGCTGACAAGGAAATTTACCTGTGCATCACTTCATTTAAAAATTTTGCTTGATCAAACTAAACGTTCTATCTCCTGCAGCGTCTGGTGTCAATGAACATGCCTCTGAACAGCGATGGAACAGTGATGTTCAACGCCACACTGTTTGCCCTGGTCAGAACCGCTCTCAGGATCAAGACAGACGGTAACAGACACACACATGAACAAACACATTAATGCAGTTGTACTGCTTTGAACCTACAGTGTGTATACTGCTCGTGTGTGTGTGTGCAGGTAACCTGGAGCAGGCCAATGAGGAACTGAGGGCAATAGTGAAGAAGATCTGGAAGAGAACCAGCATGAAGCTCTTGGATCAAGTAGTGCCCCCTGCTGGTGGTATGTATACTTTGCATCACAGTTTCATTCTCTTACAATAAACACAAATATTGTGGCTAACACTTTTAATATTCATTACAGGACACGCTGTGATTTCATCTTCTTTTATTACTGTGACCAGAATCTCGACAGCATCCCGTGCAACAGCTTTTCTGAAATAAACTGTGAGGCGTTATTTTAAGCATTAACCTATCACAATTTTGATTTCTTTATTTCTTGCAGATGATGAGGTAACAGTTGGGAAGTTCTATGCTACCTTCCTCATCCAGGAATATTTCCGCAAGTTTAAGAAGAGGAAAGAACAAGGGCTGGTGGCCAAGGTGGCCCCTAAAACTGCCCTCTCTCTGCAGGTACACAAACACACAGAAGTTTTGTTTAACCTTAATCATATATCTGTAACATATGTGTTACGTTGTGAGGACATTCAGATGACAGCAGTAGTTTTTTCAAATTTTGACTTGATTAAAGAAAGGATTTAATATAGTATGTAGTGTGTGAGTACAGATGCCTTGTTTCAGGGTTCTGACAGCAAAATAAACATGGCGGTCACTGTGTTGTTAAGTGCAACAATTCAGGGTGTTTGGTCTGTGTGTAGGCGGGCCTGCGGACATTGCATGACATTGGTCCAGAGATCCGAAGGGCCATCTCTGGAGACCTGACCGTGGAGGAGGAGCTGGATAAAGGCCTGAAGGAGCCTGTGTCGGCTGCATCCGAGGACGATATCTTCAGGGTAAGGTCGGATACACACACCCTCACTCACTCTCCAGAGAGAGAGAGAGAGAGAGAGATGATCAGCGTCCAGCTTGAAGCCATATCGTTGCTCCATACATACACATACACAGATGAGCTTGCCTGTGCTCAGACATTTATCAAATAATTCAGCAAAAACAACACACACTTCTTCGCTCAAGGGTGAGTTATGCTAATTATCAGCCTCCATTGTCATTGTCACATTAATGTGCTTTATTTTGTTTACTGCTGCATTCTGTTACTTTTTACCTGTACGTAATGTGTATGTAACAAAGATAGGCTGCACTAAGTGGTTGTATATATTTTTGAGCAACACATTTAACTTCATTAGAAATAGTATCGCAGCACACCTCTGACACCTATCTGCTATTGAGCATTATGGAGATTTTAAATTTAGTGCCAGATTCATTCATTCTCATAATCATTCTGCTCCCATGTCAAAGATTTCATCTGTTAAAAATAAATTTCTGATTTGAGAATTGCAAATACAAGCTCTTCTTGGTTTGTGACTTTACTTTGCATTTCCATTTTGGCTGAGTAAAGCTTTGTTGCTGCTAGCAGTGAATGTGACGGTCGTAAATGTTAGTGTTTGAGTGTAGTAAGATATAAAGATATTTTCACTTGAACATTATTTGAACTCCCGGTCTTTTTTTAGTTTTCTCATCTCTCCTGCTCTCTTAATCTTGCTCTCTCTCCTCTCACCCCACAGCGAACAGGTGGGTTGTTCAGCAACCATGTCAACTACTACAACCAGAGCGATGGCCGCGGTTCCTTCCCACAGTCCTTCACTACTCAACGTCCCTTGCACATCAGCCAGAAGGGCTCCCCTTGTGAAGGCGAGAGTCCATCCCACGAGAAGCTCATGGACTCAACCACTTTTACCCCTTCCTCTTACTCTTCATCAGGCTCCAATGCCAACATCAACAATGCCAACAACACTGGCATGGCCGGGGTGGCAACCCAGGGTATCAGTCGATTCACAAGCCCGTCTATAAGCACTGTGGACGGGCACACGGGACAGCCTCTAACCCCCATCCTGCTGCCAAGATCCGCGTGGTGCTTTCCTCCAAAGAGGTAAGTGCTGGGTGGACAGCAGGTTACATTTGCACCTTATTAAGTGTTTGACATGTTTTGTTTTTTTTATTCGATTGGTGTTTTGGAGTCTTTATTCCTATCCTACTTTATGTGCTTTTGAACTGAGGCAAGAATTTTTTGTCTGTCTCTTTCATTTCTCGGCTATCACATGACTATGACTATTTCAGATATGCAGCTAGCCAGTTACCATAATAAACAACATGACATTTCAGAATGGACATATGAATATGTCATAGAATGGTTATTCTATTTCTTTCACTGTCCTTTTTCCTTCCTCCTCTCTTTTCCTGTCTTTTGTTTCTGGTGGCAAGCAGGACGTGTTTTTATGACACCCTCATGCGGTATGTTGCCAGGGGACAGAGAGAGAAAGTGTGTGTGTGTTGTGTTAGTCCCATAAGTGCGAGCATAAAGGTTTCATAAAGCTATATAAAATGACATTGCTGTCAGAGTGCTATACTGATACTTGTTGCTATGCATGTAATGCTTTAGTTGCTATAGCAAAAGCCAGGCTCTATGCTAAAATCTCCACCAAAACAATAGATAGACTGTTTGGTGCAACATTGCTAAACATTTCCTATCAAAGGCTCTTATTGCTGCTGTTCTTTGCTGTTTAATTCTATTTTATGGCAGGTCTGGGTTAGACACAATGCCTGCTCTTGGTCCATCACATATGTAGAAATTGTAATGTGTTTAAACATTTGAAAGCTCATACTTACGGTATATCCTATTGTGATTTTAATTGCTCAGTATGTTTGGTGTGTAGTTGTGGAATATTTAGTTAAAACAAAGCACACTGTACTGTCCTTTCTTTCTACCATTATAGAGGCAGGAGTCTAAGGTTGGTCTGTCGAACAGCAAGTCCAGAGAATGATATCTGTATATAGCTACTGGCTAGATTGCCATGAAATCTGCTCTTGATATTCATGGTCCTCAGAGGATGATTTCTAATCATTTTAGTGACCCCCGTCACATTTAATTTAGTACTAAAAGTGTACACAAGAAATATCAAACATTTTCCATTTTAGATAAACTTTCATCAGTGCTATACAAAAGAAATGACATAATCTGACATAACAGGCAGATTGCCATTACATTTTCTCAACACATCTATGCTCCATGGGATGAGCCCTTTGATTTTAATAATCCCTATGACCTTTCCAATAACACCACTTTCAGAACAAACTTTATTTGTTAACAGGTTGATCATTTATTGCTTCCAGGTGTTGGGTAGTGAGGTTTTTGACTTCTATATTTGTTAACAAAATGTTCTGATCCTAGAAGGTAATCCTGCGTGTGTGGAAGATTAAGATCTTTGGTAAATGATAGCTCGGTTATAGTTAATATGAGAGGGGAGTTTTTCTCATTCACCTTCCCTGTATAGAGAAAGCATGTGATCTAGAATTAAGTGCTCCATTCCAGACAAGGCAAAATGTAAGCTTTCCAATGCAAATCTTTTTGGATTTGCTTTGGTCGCAAGTGGAGTGAGCTTAATCAATCTCATCCAGTCTCAGTCAGGTTTTAATAAAATGCTGTTCTAACCCAGAGTTTGCTGTGGAGCCCTTAGAAAGCTACGAATTAAAGGAACATCTTGACATCTTGAAATCTGATTTTGTTTTTCTTCAGACAGTTCGCAGGAAAGGTTTATGTGCTGGTGCCTGAAAGAAAGAATTCTTAAGTTGTATTTTTGAGTGTTCATTATTAAAAATAATGGGTGCTGCTAACTGCAAGTTAAGCAGTTTGTTATGACTCTTAATTTGTACAGATGGGTTTGGGGTGCAAACAACCTGATGAAGAAGAAAAGATTAAACTTCAAATGTCAGGATGTCTCCTTAAAGCTCAAGTCTGGAGTATGAAACAGATGTGGACAGATAGGGTGGCAAGACATCTTTGGAATACAAAGAGAAAACAATGTAATACAGATTATAGAGTTTAGATTAACCCTTTCTCGGGGGTGACAAAATCCACACAACCAAAAGAAAAAGTCCAGGTAATGGGACAGTGTTTTCTGGTAACAAACCTTTATGCAGGTTAATGTAAGCGTGGCGTCCACTTCTTAAGAGATGACTAATAAAGTAGTAATCTTTGTTTTTTAAAGGTGTCTGCACCTCAGTCATGCTATCAGTTTGTCATAATCCAGGTGTTGCCATTGATGCTTTTTACAAAATAGTTATAATTCCCACCTCCTTCTCCTCCTTCTTTTCCTCTCACTCTTTCTTCTTCTTCTTCCTCCTCTTTCCTTTTCCTATATGCAGTAGTTAAGCCTCAGTGGGTTTCAAAGTCTCTCCTCCTAAGCTCCTCTCTGTTTTTTTAATTTATTTTTTTGCTAATCAGCGGCTTCTTTTTTTCTGTGTGTTTATGTTTACATCGGTCTGCCTATTTGTCCACCTGTTTCTCCGTCTGTGGTCCGTGTTTCTGTTCATTTTGTTTGTTTCGGTTGTGTGCTTGTTTGTTCTTTTATAGTTCGGACTCAAGTGACAGCCGTCTGCCAATCATCCGAAGAGGTGATGGGTCAACAGAGGAGACGTATGATGAGAGCTACGGCGACGACAGGGAGTACCAGGAGGACGACCACTCGCTGTCCTCTGACATGTACTGCTGAAACAGACACACTCCCTAAACAATTTTGTTTTCCCCTCTAAATGCTATTAGTTTGGGGGGGTGTCTTTCAACTTCTCTTTGTGTATCTGTGTGTACTCATTAGGCTGGTTTATCATGATGATACATGTAAGCAGTTGACTCCCATGGAGGAAGGAGAGCAGGTAGAAGACAGAAGAGGAGGAGGGTGGCAGTCTCCCACGAGAGTCTTCCTCTGCCCCACTTCTCTGGGTGAGTAGACACATGTGCACATCTTTCCTAAAAGTTGTTCAAACGTATTGGCGCAACTAGTCTGTTTATTGTATATCTGTTTATTATATCATATTTGTTGCGTGTGTGTCAGCGCGGAGATCGTCCTTCCACCTGGAGTGTCTCAGGAGACAGTCAAGGCCAGATGTCTCCCAGAAGACGGCTGTACCGTTACACCTTGTACATCATCAGGTAGAAGATGCCCTCAAAAATAAAAACAAATGTACTCTCACACTTGGATGCACATTAGCAAAGCTGTAAATACGGTCTGTGAAGTTGAGCTCCCAGCCACGCTGTGTTCGGCAGACATAATCCCCCCCCCCTCCATGCCTCTAACACTTTCCCTGTGCTCTGTCCTCCTCCAGGCTCTGGCAGTCGCAGGGTTGAGTCCTCTGCTAAGAAGGAGTCACTCACCTACCCTCTTCAGCCGGCTGTGCTCCACGCCTCCAGCCAGTCCCACAGGTATTCTGCATCCTGTGCACACATCAAAGGCCAATAAGCTGTTTGTCAAGTACTGGCAAAAAGGTGGCATTACATTTGCTCAGCATGCACAATTATACCTTTATTTAATGAGGAAATAAATGGACCACCGAATCCAGAATAGTGTCAGAAAAGTTCATTATTGTCATTGTACTTAATATGGATTTGTTCCCCTAATTGTTGCTTCACCTGTCTTTGTTTTTCTAGCCCACGGCAGTGATGCCTCCTACCAGCGAGTGCCCTCTCTGAGGCTAGAGGGCTCCAACTCCCATGAAAAGCTCAATACAAGCTTGCCCTCTGTCAACTGTGGCACCTGGTAAGACTAAGTACCTTGAAAAGAACTGTTACAAGTCACAGTACAATTGTCCAAGTAGCAGTTATGATGATACTGTAGGAACAATAATAATAATAACCAAATGTATTGTTCCTAGGTACAGCGACAGTAATGGGAACAGCCGGGTGCCCAGTCCAAGCCCCAGTATGTCCACGTCCAATCAAAGACCACCACGGCCGGTGTCGCTCACAGTGCCCTCACTACTGGGAAAAGACTCCAGCTCACTGTCTCACGGCAGTGCAGGCAGTCTGGTGGAGGCGGTGAGTGTGTGTGTGCAGGTTGCAGAGGGTTACACTTAGTCTGCATTCAGGTGGAACTGAAACCTACTACATTAAAGTTGACTTTTTTCTCCCACTCCCTCCATTCCATCCCCTATTGCTCTCTATTTTCTTCTCCGTCCATTCCTCTCTTTCCAATTTCCCTCCCAAGGTGCTAATATCAGAGGGTTTGGGTCATTTCGCCCAGGACCCGTCGTTCATCGAGGTGACTAAAGCCGAGTTGGCTGACGCCTGTGACATGACCATCGAGGAGATGGAACACGCCGCCAGCAACATTCTCAACGGCAACAGTGCCACAAACGCCACATCCAGCACCTCATCCACCTCCCTGCACAGCCCCAACGGCAACCTCCTCCCCTTCCACACAGCAGCAGCAGCAACGCACAGGGACCGAGTGGTCAGCGAGGGCGAGGGAGAGGCTGGAGGAAACAGAGGCTCTGTTCATGGGCCATCCTCAGTGGAGGAGCGGCAGGAGCTGCTAGCAGAGGGTAGGGGGCGAGGAGAGGAGGAGGAAGAGGTGGAAGGGAGGGAGGAGGGGCACCACAGAAGCTCGCTTGTGATTGGAGGAGCTCGGCAGAGGAACAGCGGGCTGTTGGAAGACGAGGATATGGAGTGTGTGACGAGTTTGTAGGAGTGGATTTGGCGGGTTCGATCGGCCGACTGGCCCCTCTGACATCATCAGAGACTGACGCTTGTCAGTGCTGGGTAACAGCGCCGCAGCTGGCTCTGTCTGTCCCCGCCCCTCACACACACTCATATACACACACACACACACTGTCTGCCTCTCTGCCAGACGTGACCGCTCTGGACATTGGCGGCCAGTGACGCAACCCTAAACACCTGGTTATGACTTTGTTGGTTTATATGAGTTTGAATGCGTGAGTGTTTGTAGTAAAGTATACCACACTATACTCTGAGCGTATGCTTGTGTGTGTGATCTATGATTTTCTCTATTTGTACATGTATGTGAGTACGTGTCTGAGTGTGTCTCTAAAGTGCCTCACAGTTTTATCATGTCCTCAAAGTGTGAAGAGCAGAAAAGTAGGAACAAGCAAAAAAAAGCGAGGGGAAAGCAGAGATGAAGGAAAGATAGAACTGAAACAACAGAGGCAGGATGTCCTTTTCTGGATTTCCTGCAGTCGACATGGTGTGTTTAATGTTTTCATTTTCTCTGCTTACTTTGGTGTTGTGTTATTGTTGTTTTGTCTGGCCGCCATGAAGCCAGGTAGGGGACAGCAGACCAGCTTGTGAGGAGGGGGGTCCACTTGAGGTCAAAGGTCAACTCCTCCTTTTTGGTTCACTGATGATGAAGCGCTGTATTGAGTAAATGGGGGCAAGGAAAACCCTGTTTGAAATCTCATTTCTCTTCCTCTTCCAAAGCTAAGGAACCTTGGAGCACAGCCCTGCCAGCCTGGGGGTGGGATTAAGGTGAAGCACCACCCCCAGCCAAGGGGGAAAAGGATTTGAGAGATGGACCAATAGCCACCACAGGGCTGTTGTAGGAGGCCACAGGCAGAGAGAGACTATCTCTGGCCAACAGGAAGCTAGCCAGCTCTTTTATCCACTGGTCAATAAGACGCCAGCGAGAGACAAACTCGCCTCGTCCGTCACCTTGATCTGGCATCGCCTCCTACGATGCTTTTCTGTGTTTGGCCACGCCCACTTCCAGCCCCAAAAGGAGCATTTGGTGGCTAAGCAAAGACAGCGAGCCCCCTTTTCTGCCTCATACCTCACCGTTCCTCACTCCTCCCTCTCTCCTTCTTCCTTCCTCTTTGGTTATTCCACCATCCGTCTCCCTCCATCGCTGGGTTTTTGCTTTTTCAGCTGTCAGGAGGTGAGTGTGTCGAACAGGGCAACGGAGACGGAGGGTGGAGGCGAGAACGGGAGTGACCGATTGAAAAGAGAACAAACTCTGGGCATGGATCTACAGAGGATCTGTCCTCAGAGGATTCACCCTCACTTCCTTCTCCAAGACCCTCCTCTTCCTCTCAGCATGGAATCCTATTGGATTTGCTGCCACACACGCTCTCTACAGACCACGCCCACTATGTATTTAGCAGTTCAATATTGTGCAAAACTGGCTAGCCATGACTATTTTGTTTTATATTCATGATGTTATTGGTTTAATTTATCCTTGATTTGTTTGCACAACCGGGGTGCTGGTCTTATAAATGTATTTTTGCTCGGTTTATTTTAGGAGAATTTTAAGAGGTTTTAAGTATCGAAGCAGGGCGTAGTGTTTGTGTGGGAGTGTAACTATATTTGTGCGTATGGGTGTGTGTGTGTGTCTGCATTTTAGTACAGGATGTATGTGTGTATGAATGTGTGAGATAGTGTGTATCTAAAAGGGGGGTCTTTCTATCAGTATGCACCTTTTACAGATTGTATCTATTTATTTATTTATTTTTCCCAGAAGAGAAAAAAATGTGTGTGGATGTGGGTGTGTGTGTGCGCCTGTATACGAGTTGGTTACTTGTGTATTCTAAAAAGCTGATTTTAAGCCTAGACAGTAAATTAAGGTAGCATTACAAGTATGGTTTTGTATGCGTGTGTATGTGTGTGTGTGCATGCGCGTGTGTGTGTGTGTGTGTGTGTGTGTGATAATGGGCCTCCTTAACACAGGGTTACCATGGACAGGCATGCTTCCAAAGCTTTGTGATTTCTTTAGCACAGTTTTTACTTTTTAGCCAAGCTGCAGAGTCAGAAGCCGCTCTATCTTTGAAAATTAGTCATCACATAACTTTTCTTTATCTGTTTAGAGCTAGTTAGGCATAAGGTCTCCAGCGAGGTCACAGTGACGGTTAGGTTTACAGTGGTGAGGAGTTTCGGCATTGCAGCTTGGCCAGAAGGTAACAAGCCTTTTGGCAATTGCTGCTTTTCTTCTTTGTGGCGGATGGTCGCTCTGAATGGTAGAAGCACCAAATTCGCACTGCCTCAGTGACACCTCGTGAATGAACCTGATTGCTCGGCTGTAACACACCGTCATCACATGATTTCTTCATTGAACCGTAGTTTAAACTCCAAATGAATAATTAGGGCTGGTGTACAGATGCTGCAAGATTTCTGAATCACATCGTTTTGTTTGAGGTCTGCTCATATCACAAAACATTATGATTTATTGTCATTGTTAGAAATAAAACAGGTCCCTGTCTGTAACCTTGTTTACTGGAAAAGTTAAGTTCTGAAGTTGTAATACAGGCAGGACATTTACATACTGGTAATTGATAAGATGTGATAATTGTTTGGTTAATGTGATAAATTACTGGATAGATCAGCTTGGAGGGAAGTTGCGTCTTGGATGATCCCCTGGTGTGAGTTTTGTATTTTCATCTTCATGTGATGATTTTAGGTAGCACGCTGACACATTTTTATTGACCTTTCTCTATTATTGCACAGGTATGGACCTCAGGCCTCTGACATTACACAGGGCCCAGGTCTCTCTTTGGTATCTTCTCCAGAAAACCATTCCTAATGTCAGTATCACACCCTTTGTATCAATTGTCACATTAAATGACTTTTTAGTATTTAAAACTGAAAAATTCAAATCAGCATTCTAAAAGGGTAGCAGTGGCTCAGGAGGTAGAGTGGGCCATCCGTTAATCCTGATGTTGGTGGCTCAGTCCCTGGCTCCTCCTGCCCACGTGTTGAAGTGTCCTTGGGCAAGATACTGAACCCTGAGTTGCTCCTGAAGGAGGCCAGCACCTTGCACAGCAGCATCATCGCCATGTGTGAATGGGTGAATGAGACCAATCTGTAAAAAGTGCTTTGGGAACCGTTAAGATTTAAAAGTTCTATATAAGTGAAGTCCATTTACTATTTTAAAATGTTATCTAACAACTTATGCTAGCCACTGAAAATTTGGAAAAACACAATTGTTGTTACTGCCACAATTCTGATGCAAAGTCATCTAGACACTAGCATAGTATTGAAAGTCTGTATCTTACCAGACCAGTGGTCACATGGAGATACATCTCAGTAGTTCTTGTTGAAACAGCAGAAATAATATTTTCTAATAAAGTCAATTTTATGTTAAGGTTACAGCATTAAAAACAGTGCTTAAACTCTCTTATCAGCTCTAAAACAATCCAAATATGTTGCAACAGTTTTGGACAGTGCAGGAAACTATTGTTTCAAAAGACAAATTCTATAGATGATTAATTAAAAATCTCACTTTAAAAGACATTTAATTTCCACTCAGAGACACATGTCAACTTATAGCCATTACTTTTCACTTTCATTGACCATTATTAACTGCTGAGCTCTCATTCCTACATGTTAAGCAGAGCAGGTTTGTGGCAGGGAAGGGTATGCATGAACACACTGCCATACACTGCGTCCTGTGCCAGTAACAGACTTCTGACATTATTATGCAAACTAAATGTGAATGTTGAATGTGTCTTTAGTGGCAGTGCTATTGTTGTTTTGTGGTTATGATCATATTGCAAACCCTGAAGAAGTCTGTGTTGTCAAAGGAATACCATCCCTGACATTTAGTCTGTTGTTTTTTTCTTGACTAGGATGCATCGTCTTCATAAAATATCTTCAACATATCTTTATTTCAGTCATTCTAAAAGCACCTCATTAAAATAGTTCTTTATCAAAATAACTTGGTACCATAAGCTAACAGGCTACTTTGTGGCTAGTTGCTCTTTGTCAATATAATATGCTTTATTTAAGTCAATTTTTAAGTATGTTAATGTGTGGGAAGGAAAGCATCTGGGTTTAGCATTTTAACCTTAAATTTAGGGCAACCTCACTTTGTGCTTTTTGTTTGCACACTCTGTTGGATGAGCCCTGGTAAAGTTTATTTAACCCTGAATAATGAGTTCTCCTGGTTATTTATGCAGATTTACTGATTACTGTTAAGTCTAAATCCTCAATAATAAATGTAACCAGCAGGCACCTGAATTGTAAAGTAGTAGTTTTTGCATCCGAGCTGCTACAGAGGAGTCAGCGAGTATGTCTGCTTTCTACCAACCTTTTGTCAGCCAGTATAGCAACAGCTATGAATGTCACTTTCTCAAGGCAGTTTTGATAAGAAATCATGTAATGAATTATTTTATTTGCAGTTCCTTTTAATGAATCTGTGAATTATCGAACACAGAACCATTCTCCGAATTGACCAAGTTAAAATTAGTATGAGAAGATATCCACAAGGCTGTTTTCCATCATTTATGATCACAGCCTTAAGATGAAAAATCAATAATCACAACACAAACATTTATAAATGTTCAGTATCACCTCCAGCTTTGAGGATAAAAGAACATAGAGAAGGCATTCAATTCAAATCCTTTACTTTTGTGTTTCTGATAAATGTTAATTTACATGTTATAGACACGCATACTCACATAGCATAACCCTACATATCAGAAGTGCCGAACCAGGCTTTGTTGTGTCTGTTCTCTTTGGCTTCAAATTGCAGGTGAGAGAGATTCAGAGGCCTGTGGTGCCCCCGTGTGGAGTGGAGCAGAACTGCCGTTTTTATGTCATATATGGGTTAGCATGAACTATGAGGTGTTGTGTTGCAGTATATGGTATGAGTGGGTGTAATCCTGCATCCCACAAGATATGCAAAAACAATGCAATAACTATGACTGTATACAAGGTTCCTGAAGTAAATATACTTGTCAAAGTAAAAAAAAACAAATATGACAATGAAATTTTTTTTTTTTTGTTTTTCTGTCACATTTGTAAGTAAACACAGTGGTTTCCATGCCAGAGAAACCTAACATACTTGAAATCAGGTACATTGCAGTGCAGTATGGTAAAGATGTATTTATTTATCTTTCTCATTCCAGGGTGTTGGATCTGCATCTGTAGTCCAAATTGTGTATTGAAACAGCGACATGAAATTGGTGTTAGTGCTCATGGTTTAGCATCCAGGCAGTGGAAACACAGAATGAATGAAAAGCTGATCATTTATTTTGATGATTCAGCAGCAAAACCACTAATTTCACCTCCCTGACTCAATGTGTTTTTGACTGTATCCGTTTATTTCCAGTTTTTAAATGGATAGAGATATGTGGGTGTACCACCAGTATTGCATGAGGTTCACATGTTGACATTGAGCGTGCCAGGTTTCTCAGTCGTTTTGTTTATATTAGGTTAAGTATCATATCACATTATGACAGAATAGCTATTTCTATTTAGTGTACATATGATTAAAGTCAGTATTTCTTGGACAGCAGTGGAGGGGTGTTTGGAAGGTGATTTTGCATATCTTGTGTCTTATAGGCTCTCAGTTCATTTTCTGATTCTTAACATTGAGGAGGACAGAGTTCACGTTTATTAGATTTTTGTAAGTTGAGAGAAAAAGTAAACTACAATATTTTTGCTCCCCAGTTTAGACAGGCGTCACTACTTCTACTTTGCTTGTGTGTTGCCATAATCTCTTGTCTTCAACTTCTATCTTTTCCTCATCTAACATGTGGAAGATTGACCAGTGGGAATAATTTGTATGAAATGGACCAAATTACACATAATAACAAACATAAGGTGGATAATGTTGGACATACAAATGCACAGCCAGGAGCTCAATAGCACATACATGCTTCTAGTATTTAAAATCCACAGGTTAAAATGAAGCCGTGTCCTAATTCCATACCACACACTACTTTTGAGCAGGTTGGGTGTATTTAGAGTGTTCACTCTGAAGTGACAAAATTGGGGGTTTCAGAAGATTAAAAGAAGTATGGTAGGAATTGATTCAGCCGGGAAATATCCAGAGATTTAGTACCTAGTATGGGTCAAGCTTGAAGTACGTGTGATACTACATTTCCCATAATTCAACAAATAACATCTCCTATAGACCCTCCCTCCCCACATCTTTTTCCTGTTAGTATAAAATGGTTAATAATAGCAGATATCTTGTATACCAAGACCATATACTTTAAAGATGGGTATAAAGTTATACTGTACACTAGTAGTGTGTAGTATGGCGTTGGAACACAGCATGAGTGTATGCTTGCCTGTCCTGCCAGTAATTGTCAGCTGACATTTTGACTAATTAGCAGGAAGTGCGCAGGTGTAACTATTAACCTTAGTCATGGCTCCTTTCCATTTTGATGCGCCAGTAAAACCACGGCTGTGGCGCTGGAACCGCTAAATGGAATGTTGCCATTATCAATGATATTAGCTACACCTGTGTTTTGCAAGTCTGTTGCGTGTGTTTATGTACCTGAGGTCTCTGCCTCACCGTAGATAGTTTGTAGCCACTTTATCTGACTGCAGCTGTGTCTCCACCTACAGCTAGTTCAGCTAAAACCACCGCCTTCTGCCCTTCATACTCAAGTCATTTCCTCAAGTCAAAGCAAAGAGAGAGAGACTAGATGGACGACAATCTTATTTCCTCTAGTCAAAGCAAAGAGAGAGAGAATAGATGGACGACAATCTCGTTGACTGTTAATGACGACAGGAAGCATTGGGTGTTTGGTCTGAGTAAGAATGTTGGATGGAAAGTATTTTGGGGGATTGCAGAAGACTTTATTTCATCATGTTTGAATTTGAGGGTGGCCTCTCGAGGAATATAAAGTTTTGGTCCTATGTGATTGATAATATCTTTTGTCTCACCACTAGCCAGTGATTGTAAATTTTATATACCATTCTATAGCAAGATATATATGAATATATACTATTTAATCCCCAGAATGTTAGAGTAAGGAAAAGGCCGGACACTTATTTGGGAATGTAGTTACTGAAATATTGGTTATGAAAATGTGTTATATAACCCTACTGACTGAGGGTCAGTATGAATTTACCACTCTGTTGACTGTATTTTGACCAAAAGGAACCAGCAGGGAATAATGTAGTTATATTTACTGATGAAGAAACATTGTATGTTTGAGCTGATGGCATATACACGATGGGCTCTTATGTCATTTCACAGCAGGCCTGGATGATTCCCAGATTATGGCTTAATTTAAATATTAGTAGCTGCAGAAGACATTTCCACATTGCTTTGACTCCAGAAGTAGGAGGCTCGAGAAATGAATACCGTTCACTCACAATTTGACATCTGAAATCTAACATGCGTTTCCGTGTGTTTTTTTTGGGTTTTTTCTTCATGCAGAGTGCTGAAAGACATGACCCTACCAGCAACCTGTCAAAGTCTGGACATTTTCCTACTGTAGCACCGAGAGACCTGTCTTTCTTTCTCTAGTCCTGTATAGTGACACACATACACACTGTACAGCTTTTCAAATGCTTTATTTAAGCTATTGAAGACATCTAACCAAATCAAAAACCAAATCCATCCATCAAAGGCCAGATCTCTCTTTGAGCCATGAAATCATGTAGCTTCTATTTTATCTTCCAAGAAAGGAATGAGAGGATTTGAACTGCATCTGCGTAGAGAAATTCTTATTGACTGCAGACGGCAAAGTCAAATGAAGATGATGTTTTTTTTTGTGGCAGATTTGATCTAAAATTGTTGAATTTATATTTTGCATCTCGACTGCGGTGAAAACTCCAAAATGTTTTATGTTTGTGTGGAAGAGCTGATGTATGTCAGTATAAAGAAAAGGTGTCATCCAACATGCTTTAACAAAAATAGTATTTTTCACATATATACTGTATACTATTTCAAAAGTATTCATGGCGTGTGTTTATTCTGAACTACACACAGATATGTGTTACTTATGGATTTATCAGAGAGAGTGAGGCTGGTAAGCAGGAATGTTAGTGTTATTTTTCCTGTCTCGGACACTCAGACTTCCTCATGCGGATCTACCATCGTTGCAACAGATGTGCGTTATATTTTCTTGTAAACAGAAGTGTTTGTTGATCATTGTTTGATCCTGACAGAAATATTTTAAGAGGACTATTTTCAATATACCGTAGATTTTATTTTCCTTTTTTTCTAGGTAAAAATCTGCATAGCCTGTTGCTGTAGGAATCTAATTAAACCTAATTAAAAAATATGAATTCCCTTTTCTGGAGAAACAAGATAGGATGGTCTCTTTGTTTTCCTGCTGTACAGATGATATTTTCACGCCAGTGCTGATGAACGCTTTGGGAAATGGAACAGAAAGTGAAAAACTGAATATATTATGAAATACAAGTTTATACTGAAAGTGTCTGCTATTTTAGATATTATACATAGAGAAACTAAATCTAAATTGAAAGATATTAAATGATAGTTTGGAGCTGGACTTTGCAGACGATCAAAGGAAATCTTGTTCTTTGAGGGAAAATGCCCAGATCAGGTTCGGAGGTGCCACATTCTTAAACGCTGCCTGTGCTGTACCTCTCTGTGTTGACTCTGTGTCTGTGTTTGCCGGTGCAAAAGCAGGATTTTAGGGAGAAACAAGGGTACAATGATTGAACTCATTGCTTGACAATGACAATCATTACAATGATCAATGATTAACATGGCATGAAATAAAAGTGACATGTTATATAGATACTTTTAGAACTTAGACACCTGATGGGTTCATCTTGATTAATTCTAAAGAAATTTGACATCAGGCTGGGAGATTATATTTGTGTTAATAGTCACATTCAAGGGACACGTTCAACTTAAACAAGTAGAGGTAACTGTTTGGATTTTGGAGGCAAACTTATTCCAGTGTCTCAAAGTTTTAAAACCATGATCATCAGTATTAAAAGGCTCATAGTGACACTCAAACACTCAGAGATGCATGTAAAGTCTTCACCCATCAGTCTCAGGATGGTGGTGAGGAACAAAAACCAACCCTTGTCTGTTTTCCTGGAGCTGGTGAGCCCCGACATGAACCAAATAGTAGATATTTTATTATATAGATTTAGAAATAATAACTCACCCATTGCGTAGCAGCACCCCTATGTGAACATGTAGGACAACTGTTAGTATTGTAAAGTATCACTAAAGTTCTTTCCTTCACTGTTATTCTTACACATGATAAATAATAAAGGAGATCTCTGCTTGCACATATTATAATATCACAGGTCTTCACACAGACTTTGTGTTTCACTTTTTTGGAGAAGAACGCTGCCCCCACGGCCTGTTGATTGGATTGGAGAGGACTAGTGTTTCTAACAGTGGCTTTGTTCAGGATGCGACTTCAACTAACCGCTCTCAGCTCTAGAGATGTGGCAGCAGCTTTACCAGGCAGACTTTCTGTCAGTGGTTCAGATGTTAAAACAGCTCGTCCTCGGGTAGAACCATGAGTTTCTCTGCATCCCTGCATCTGCTACTTCTCTCTTACTTTACTCATGAAGAGCTTCTTAACGTTGCACCATGACTGAGAGTGATTTCAGTCCTTGAATGTGGGACGCAGTGATTGCCACATACAGTAGCCAAGTTAGATTTTGGCTACTTATGTTTGGATATTTCCCCTTTTTTAGCAGCCCTCAGTGGAAGAAAAGGTTGGACATTTTAGCCAGCTATCTCAGGTTTGACCACCACTGACATAAAATATCTGATTAGACCTCTTCGCCCCCACACATAGGATCTCTGCAAACCGTGAATCCGCGTGGTTTTGTCTGGCTAAGAAAGTCACATTTGGCCACAGAGAGTTAGAAACAAACAGGTCTTGTATGCCTGTGTGCGTAAATGCAGCTTTAATGAATGACTTGGCCCATCTGAGAGCATCGGCAGTGTCGTGTACATTCATTGTTTTCTTCTGTGAGTTATTTCTTGCTGGTGTGGAAGCGCCTCTTTAACAGCATGCGGGCGTTAACAACATACATTTTTATCCAGGTGGGGTGATCCCGGCGGTTCAGTGACAGCTCCATATACAGAAGTGTTTAACGAAAGCGTTTCTGTTCCTTATTTATTGGGTAAATGGCAGGGCTGTGTTGCTTTGTTCTCCACTGGTCAGCAGTGTCTTTATGATCTCGTTCATAGTCTTAGTTCACTACTCATGCAGAGTGTTAAAGGGCCTTTGACAGGATTGAGCTGTTTGTTTGTTTTTGTTCCTTTCTGTCGGAGAGAAGCCTGTTATTAATCCTCAAGTTTATTTTGTATGCAGAGAGGTGTTCACGCAGAGACCAGTTTGTTGTAATATTTGTAGTGATGCTACTGTTAAATGTAGTATTTAATAACAGCACTATTTATGGTCAAAAAAAACGAGCTAGAGTGTGTTATTGTACTTGCGGTAGCTTTGGAGGCAGGTGGCCATTTTGCAACTGAGTTCTTTGACATAAGCCACGCCCCCTCGACTCAAGGGATTTCATTGGTTCTGAGGTTTCAAAATGACACTGGCCCAACATCATTTGGTTTCCTCGGTTACCATTTGTCTCCTTGGTGAGGACTGCAGGGTCTCACTGTTGACACACCCTTTTGTTTTCTTCTTCTTCTCTTTCTTTTTTCTAAAGGAGAGTTCTTGATTTTATTTTGTTAGTTCATTTCATTTTCGATTTTAGAAAGGGAAATAATACAAATCAAATAAATCAGAATATTAATTCAATCACTTTTTCTACTCCTATTTTCAATAAAAAGTGAAATGAAAAACCAAACAAAAAGTTGATTTGTAAATAAGTAATGTACAGTTTGTATCTGTAACTTGTGAGTCTGTCATTGGTGACAGAGTCTGTCTTGCTTATAACGCACGCTACCAGTAAATATAAAAAGGAAAAAGTATATTTAGACTGTATGGTCCCTTGAAAGCAAGTTTTAAATTAATATCTGATGTATATTCCTGTAACATTGCATTTTTATCTGAGGAATGATGTTATTAAAAAATTGCAAATAAATTGCATTTCCTACAGTCGTGTTTTTCACTTTTCCTCACACTTTATCAGGCTACACCAATGCTGATACTCAAGTACTCAATAATATCAAGTTACTAAAACCTGCCATTAAAGTTCTAATCGATAACTGTATAGACACTGGACCATCCAAGAAGTGTTACCTGTCTTTTAACATAAAACAATCTATGCATTATGGTGTGCTTCACTGTCCTTCTAAGAGAACATCCACCCTAAAACATCATAATTATAGTGTATATGTTTATATTATGTTTAGGCTGGGTCTTTCCTTTCCTTAAAACCTCTCACACTCAATGGCAGCACCCACTGTGATTTTATTTAGAGTTAGGGATGTTTAATGGTTGGTAACGTTAAGCTTTATATTCGAATATACCTCATTTGGACAAAAGATCTCAAACATTAATTCTAGGAATCCAAAGGCTCACTAAAGGAGCATCAATGAACTGGTACAGTCAAAAGGTGTCACAGGTAGCATCAGTAGTTGTGTTGTGTGTTTATAGATACAATATAAATTCGTTAGAATAGCACGATGTAAATTGTGTTATCAGTTCCAGCTCACTTTATACAGAGAGATAGCTGTTTTGACACTTAAGAAAATGTCTGATATTCTGTAGTCACACAATTATTGTTTATAGGACAATTGGGGTGTTTTTACAGTTAAGTGTATTTAAAATGTATAAATAAAGTTTGATTACAAAAATTAAACCTGCTTTTTGTTACATTTTAGGATGTAAGAATCCTCTTGTAGATATAGCTCTTTGAGGCAAATTTTTGATTTGGGTTTTAGGGCCCAATAAAGAAAATTGACTACATCATTAAAGTTTATTAAGGTTGCCATTAGTTGAAGTTGCTTTATTAATGCAATAAGATTATGCTTACTTTCTAAATGTCGATGTTTGTTGTGTATGTTTATGCTTGACATGGTCCCAGCCGTCTCAGTGAGCTTTACTTCACAGAATTTACACACTGCTGTGTGTTTTCTTTTGGACGCTGTTGTGCAGATGAACTCTTTGTGGTTCAGGTAGCCCAATCTGATCCCAGATGATTTGTTGGACTTCTCCTCCTGCTCCCAGACAGCCACAGCTCCTTCTCTCCTCCGTCGCCCACAGTCACTTTCTTGGAGTGCTCGTGAAGGGGGAGTCATTTAAAGGACACTTTAAATGTGTCCTTTAAATATATATGGGTGTATGTGAAGATCTCATCTTAGAACTGTTTATTTTTTAAGGAATCCCATTTGTTACCAAGATTCACTAAACTGATCATACATTAGCTTAGTCCATGACAGTTTGTAAATTAATAATTTATTAAAATAGTTTATGCAAAGTCAATCTGTTTAAACTGTTTCATATAAAGTCCATCTGTTGCACTTGATAAGACACATAGAATATAGGTATATCTTGGCTGTGGAAGGTGAACTGAAGGTGGTGGATGGAATAAAAATGTATAAAACCCAGTTTATTTAAATTCAGCACAACTTTAGTTATCACAGAAGACAGGAAAAGAAAGAAAAACACGAATAACTGTTAAACACAAAACTGAACACAATCAAAAAATATAAGTTTAAAAGCAATACATTGAATTGGTAATAAACACATTCATAAGTGACTTTTATTGAATTTTATTTTAATTATTGATTAATAATTATAACATTTGATTCATCGTTTTAAAAAGATGTCCGTGCACAGGGAGGAGGGCTGCTGAGGCTGTGCAGTGAGGTGCTCAAGCTGCTCCATCATCAGTGTACTAGTGATTCAGTTTGGCGAAGTTGGGCAGGTCAGCGACGTGGATGCTGCTGCTGTTGTTCTGCAGGTAGCTCAACAATGTCTCTGGCAGCTGATAGATGTCACACACAGGAACAGACGGCTGCATCAGTCGTGTCCGTGAGGTAGAAGGTACCATCACACCTATCTGCACTGAGGTCAAACGCAGCTTCTTGTTCGACTGAGGTTTAGATGCTGATGCTGTGATACAAACAGAAACAAGTCTAATTCAATCACCTCTGTTAAAAGTTCTAGTGTCCTAATGTCATTTCCACCGTCTTGATGTATTAATGTAAATATTTAATAGCTTTGAACTAGTTTGATTAGGGGCTTTAAATATAAGTTTACAGACATGTTTCCTGAAAAAAATGTGAAATCTTCACATTTTGAAAATCTGCGACCCAGTAAAACAT
>JAVQJF010018895.1:0-18561 GCA_036023855.1 Gadopsis marmoratus | reverse complement strand
CCACCATGAGCAAGCACTATGCGACAGTGGCAAGGAAAAACTGCCTTTTAACAGGCAGAAACCTCAGGCAGAACCAGGCTCTTGGTGTGCGGTCATCTGCCTCGACCGGTTGGGTAGAGAGAGAAAAAAAGAAAATATGGGGGGGGTCAAACCTAGAGCAGTGGTTCTCAAATTGTGTGGTGGGCACACCTAGCGGGACACAGGTCCATTACAGAGGGTGGCACACATCTCTGAGTGGAAGGTTATTAAGATTTATTCAGACAGCAAAACGTAAAAAAAAAAAAGTCAAGAAAATATGACAAAGTATTTTGCTCAAAGGTTCACTTTTTGGCAGATGTACCTTGTTTCTTTTGCACAACAGGAACTCATGATGGTGAAAGGAAACATGTTCACATTAGGTTCATGCTCTTGATAATGTTATTTTGAATGTTCAACTTGACTTGTTACTAATTTCCGCAGCATTGTTAATGGCTGAAAAAGATTACATTGCTTCGTAGCGGGATACCTGTCATGACATTTTCCTCCTTCCAAAAGGGGCATGACATGAAAAGGTTGAGAATCACCGCCTTAGAGCATGTCGACTTACTTAAATGCTCAGCTGCTCGTTTATTCATTTGTGATGTAGCTTGGTGTGACGCGCATCAGATTTTCACCACATGGTTTTATTCCTGCTGCAGGATTTCATGTCTCCCCACCTCAAAATGTTCAGCAACAGAGATTTCGATGAGCTGGGATTCAACATTGACCTCACAGTGCCTGTTATTAACATGGATGACACAGGCTACGGCATGAAGACGCAGTCTATTGATGTCATCGGTGGAGTGTAAGTGACAAGTATTCTACTCATCTCTGTGATCTTCACTTCGTAGGATTATTGTTTCTTCAGCTAAAGTCAATTGTTTGAAATCTGTCCATCTCTGCTTATTGGAATTCCTCCTCAGCTGTCTTTTTACTGACAAAGTATTTTTCTAATGAAGTATGCTTGATTCCCTACCTGTCTAAGTATTACTTACAGATGCCGGCTTTCTGCATGCATGCTTTAAATGCATTCCTACGCTCCAACCTGATAATTACTTCAGGCTACAGTACCAGTGAAATCTTGTGCGGTTTATTGCCGTTCTTTGCAGCTCAGGTGTGTAGCAGTAAGGCTGCCGCACCCATGTGACAGGTCGAGACAGACCTAGTTCACTAAACTACTGTTTAGTCTGCCACACCTCGCTTCCTGTCAATGTAAGTTGGTCTTGGAGCATGCTGCCTCACACCTATTTGCTCTGAGAATTAATGTGAAATTAGTGCATGGTGTGGAGGAGATCGCCTGAACACTGTTAACAACGAATGTAATGTATACCTGGATTGTGTTTTCTTGTTAAGTGTTTTGTCCCATCCAAGTAGTGGCTATGTTCCGTAGTTCCTTCCGTTTCTACATCTTTGTGATGTGATCAGCTGAGGAAATGCAGAAGTAAACAAAACCAGAAGCAAATCAGGAAAATGTGTATTATTCAAATCAGAATAATGAAATGCAGCACATGCTGATTGCTGCTACCTAAGGGAGAGACTAACAAAATGATGAATAATGTGGAGTGGAACATTTCGTCCTCACAACATTGAAGGGTTATTCTTGCTGCGCTGCTAGCCTGTTATTAGATTGCTCAGCCTCGCCCATGTCATGCTGCCGTCCCTCTGAGCCTCCTCACTGTGTTGTTCTAGCATTTCTGAGAGACTTATTTGCAGTCCAGCACATTAGGACGCACACAGGCCCACAAACTCAAACACAGCCCGTCTGTCTGAGTAGCAGAAATACCCGAGCCGTCCACAACAACACACACCCGCACAGCTACCCATGCCACGTCTGCCAAGAGAGTACATACAATACATAACGACTGAGATACTATCATGTGGGAGGCTATTATCAACGCAGACTCTGACCAAGAATTGTTGACTTACATGATAAATGAACAACACTTTGACTCTGTCACACTCTGAATTCATGTGGTTTTCTTTGGAAGCAAGTGTGGGCGCATCAAAGACTGTGTTTGTCTACGAATTAAGATCAAATGAAAAAGAAGAAAACACAGTTATGAAACGCCAGTGCACAATTAAAGGCATATTATGCTCCTCCTCCTCCTCCTCCTCCTTCTCCTTCTTCTGTTTTCTGTCTTAGCTGGGTTGTGTTTGAAGAGCCGGGCTTTTGTGGTGAGTCCTACATCCTGGAGAAAGGCCTGTATGGAAGCCCAGAGGACTGGGGGGCACCACAGCCCAGAGTTGCCTCAGCGATGCCTGTCGTGCTGGTAAGAGCAGTGACTCAGATAAAGTTATGAAATCTTGCTCTTTTGCTCTGGTGGAAATAGGGCCCAGGTATTAGACAGCCCTGTAGCTGTGATATGTCATGCTTTATCACTACAGAGCCATTGTGTTCACTTGAGCTGCACAATGAGTTTCAGATAAACACGTTACTAATTTTGCAATCTTGACGTACGTGTTATATTCTCACTTCCCCTGGTAGTCCCAGTTTGGCTAACCAAGCGCTTTCATTGCACGTGACCAGTCACAACACTCGTGCTTGTGACCAAACCGAAATTTAAGCTGGAGAGCAGGAATCTCTATCTTTATATCTATCTAACCTTTATACACTAGACTATGATTGGGGAGCATGAGGCTCGGACAAGAGTCGTGTAAGAAAGGGAAAAAAAAAATTCAAAAGGCAGAAAATGATAACATCTTAGATCACAAAGGTGGGTCATCATGAAGCTTCTTCAATTTCAAACCAGACAATGACGTAGATTTCATGCAAAGTCTACTGTGGTGTTGCAGCGACACCCAGAATTCTTTGACGTTAAGAGGCAAAATGCAGTAAAATAGTATCTTATATAGTATCTCAATTAATACCTTTGTTTAAATCAAGGCCAATAATAGTTAATAATTTAGTTTCAATTATAAAGCAACAAAATTATGATTATTTTTGTTATTGTCTATCTCATTAAGCTGTTGTTTTCTTCCAGGATGATTTTGAGAATACTGCCAAGTTTAAGGTAGGCAACTGAAATCTAATCTTGTTGAGATAGTGTCTGATGTAGTGTGTGTGTGTGGGGGGGGGGGGGGGGCTCTGATTGGATGACACAGGCTTATACTCTTGCTGTTTTTGCCCCAGGTGCAGCATTTATCTGATCCAGGTTTTCAAGGCTCTGTCCTAGCTCTGGAGGACAGTGTGGCCTCCCTACAGGACAGCTGCTCTGTGGCCTCCTGCAAGGTTCTGGCCGGCAGGTGAGTCATACTGTGAACTACGGATAAAATATCACACTGTGGTAATTGTGACAGAAATTGAATCATAAGTATTTGAAACACGTTGCACCATCCTGCAAAAGCAGATTTTAGGAATAGGCCCTTTGAATTTCCCAAAGGTGACCTAATACAACTGTAGCTGCATAGTGCTCATATTACAAACGTATCTCTGGGACTCAGGATCTGCTAAAAGCTGTAACTTTTCCACTTACTAAAAAATGTCCCAAATGGCAGCTTCTTGTGATATACTGTACGTCTTATATTTCTTATGACGCAATATCCATATGAATTTAGTCCTGTGCATAGTTGTGAATCCAGCATGCTAGTTCATCCCCAAGCATGAATAATCTGGCATAGTATGCATATTGTAACTCACTGTGCGCTAGCATGTAATTCAATGTACATATTCAAATTAGAAACCTACATTATGCAAATCATTTTAAATGGTGAAAACATGAGTCTCATTTTGTGCCCTTCTCATGTGTTAATGTGTCTGTGAATTTATGCACATGACTTTCAGCTGGCTGGCATTTGAGGGCCAGGACTTCGCTGGCAGGATGTATGTGTTAGAAGTGGGGAGCTACCCAGACCTGAGAGCAATGGGCTGTTTGCACGCGAGCGCCTCCATCCTGTCGCTACAGACTGTTGGCTATGTAAGTTGTTTTTCTTAATTCTTTTAACATGCACCTACATTAAAACAATACTTTTTGGTCCTTAGACCCTTTGCACATTGAGATCTCAACGATTTATTACATTATTGGAGGCATTTTTATAGGTAGGGAAACGCGACATATTTAAAGCTGCTATGATCAATATTATTATAAGAGTACCCCGATTTTGCATTGCATTCCTATAGCATTGTCGGAACCACAGATATTACCTTTTTTATTCCATGCATTCTTCTTCATTGTCAAAAACCTGCCATTACCCACAATGCAACATGACCGCCAACAGTTCTTCATTTGATGCCAGATCGTCCTTTTGGAAAATTACCACAATGACTGAAAAGACAGTTTGTGGGCGATAAATGTCTAATTTATCGATGCTTATATTTATATGTCCATATTAATAAAACTTTACACAGTTCTTCATAGTGTTAGCATCCCACAACTTTGTCCAACCAGGTATTCTCCCTGATTTCAGACAAGGCATGGTAAATTTAGCTATATGGCACAAGCACTTTATATAGATTTGATCTGCATAAAAACTACCATCCGGTATTAAATGAGTCACTATTGCTGACCTCCCACATGAAAACAACCCATCTGTATATCAAAGGGGAAATATGCCAGGGACCACAAAGGTGTGAGTGTGTGGTCTGTTTCCAGGGCAACCTCAAGGTAACCTTAATTTTAACGTGCAGCTCTCTACCCACTCCACTCCTTAATGTACCTTACCTTCGCGCTCTCTTTCTCTCTCGCTCGGCAGGAGTTCTCACTGCCATCCATCACTCTGTTTGAGCGGTGTGGTCTGCGGGGGAAGAGGGTGGTTCTGACAGATGGATCAGTCAACCTTCAGCTGGCTGGAGGCTGTAGCAGAGTTCTGTCTGTGCTAGTGGAAGGAGGCATGTGAGTACATTACGACCGCTGTGTGGCAACTCGCGCTGTAGGAATGTAAAGCAGCTACCCATCCGTGTCCAAGTTCTCCTCTTGGTGTGAGTTTGACAGGTTCATGCGTAACAGCCTGTGTGTGTGTGTTTCTACTGCAGAGGGATGCCACTCAACTGTCAATGCCATTTTTTTGCTGCGAGGAAAATGTGAAAGAGAATATTATCCTTAATTTCTTTTACACACTCGTCCTTCAGTGGCGCCAGGTGGTTCTCGGCAGCTTCACTTCTAAATGCCTGTTGTTTTTTAATCTCTTTTGAAGTTCTCAATTGCTAAGCTGACGTGTCACATGTTTTTAAGCTTTGTGGCATCCAGTGCATAGTCATTTGCTTGTGGCAAACCACACCCATGTAGTGTACCACAATTGTAAGAGCAACAAACCGATTTTGTGTTAAAGGAGATAAATCCCAAGACAAAGCAAGGCACTTAAAATGTAAAGATGATGGATTAAGAGATTCAAAGTCGAGGTTGTGTGTCTGAATAAGTGTCTTGGTATTCCTTTGAAATGGTAGCGGTTATCTTTACATTTCCAAGAGCAAGATTTAATCCAGGTCTGCTAGTGTGACAAAGTTGTGAAGATGGCTTCCTGGAGTTATCTTGGTTAAAGGCTGTGTAGGAAGCAGTTCTGGTCTGTATGCTCGCACATGATGTTTCACAGATTCAAATTAATTGGGAGAGCAGGTTCAGCACATACCAGATGCAGTATATGACAGTACTGACAGATGGAGCGATGATGGAAACTTGCTGCTGATGTGCGAGATTCAGACTGTAGGTGTGAGTCAATGGTGAGGAAATAAGGGGCTCAGAGCCAGAGCTGTCTCACATTCCTGCTGCAGGAGACACAGGCAGTCGGCCAAAGAACAGAGCCATTAAGACCCAAGTTAAAAGCAACAAATGAAATTGGAAGCTCGGCACATTTTAAAAGATTTTCTTTGGCACACTACTGCACAGAGGAGACGACTAAAAAATATACCTACAAGTCATTAGCATCACAAGTTAGATTGCCCGGGTTTATGGCATCAGAGCAATTGCTATTAAGATTTAAGCATTTATTTCACCTTTATTTAACCAGGATGTCCTCTTAGGTTGAAATCTACTTGCCAAAATGTAGCATGATGTTACAGGAACCAACGTGCACAGACGGAAGAAGAGCAATAAAAGAAAGAAATATTAAAGGCATTTTTCTTCTCGTCTAACTTTCAACTGCACGTCCATGCAGACGGTTAAAATTAAGAAATTAAATGAGAACAGAAAATGTTTTCTGTATAACCAAAATCCTCAATTTAGGAAACATGATTGTAAACAGTTTTTCTCTGAAGACTGAGGCCAGTCAAAGCGCTACACGAAAAAAACGAGAAGCAAGAGATGTTGGCGTCATGGTAGCTATTAAACATGTAAAACTTGACAGAGTTTTTGTCTTTTCTTTGTCACCAGGTGGGTGTTATATGAGGGAATCAACTATCGCGGTGCTCAGATCCTGCTGAAACCTGGTGAGGTGCCTGACTGGTACAAGTTAAGCAGCTGGCAGAAAATCGGATCCCTGCGCCCTCTTATACAGGTATTTCCTGATGCTCCACAGTCAGCGCAGTTTTCAGTTTTATGCATTAGAAATCTGTACACCACAATGATGAAAGTATTTTTACATCTGCCTTGATCGCTGCTGTACGTTCTAACAGATGTGTCAGGCTGACTAAACAAGCAACGAAGAAAATACAAATGCCATAAAATTCACTTTCAAACTGTATTCATTTAAAAAGCAGCTGTCATTTCTTGGATATGACTGAAAGCTACACAATGCAAACCTCTACAGCCTACTTATTGTAGCTAATTTAGTCATTGTTATAGTTTAAACTTTTGTAGCAGCTGATTTTTTTTAATTGGAGGCATAATCAAAGTGTAATTGCATGGTGGAGGATTGTGATTTTCAACCATAATGGCTTCACATTATTTCTTACTTTTACATTTCTCACCTTGAAGTCTGATATTGAAATACTGAACTTTGAAAGATTGGTTGTTTTTTGTGTGTGGAGCTGAATATAACTTCCTTCAAAGCTCGGTTTTAATTTTGTAAAGCTCAAACTTTGTCGAGAGAGTGGCATAGACATATTTTGTGTGTTAACGTGTTATTTCAAAATGACGAACACCCGTTATTCACTGAGCAGCTGAAATGCTGAACCCGTGTGTGTGGTCGTGTGTTTTCCCCGAGTAGAAGCAAGTGCACTTCCGTTTAAGGAACAGACAGACAGGACTCATGATGTCAGTGACCGGCGATTTGGATGAGGTCAAACTCCTGCGCATCCAAGAAACAGAGGAGACTGATGGATTCGAGCAGATCTGGTTCTACCAGAATGGACATCTCCACTGCAAGGTACCAGCCTCATCATCATACTACCACAACAGGTTAACCTGTGACTAGAGCCATGAATGAGTTATGAGCGTGCTTTTCTTAAAGCAGAAGGTATCTTATGCGTACGGAGCTCAACAGGTAGAAGCAGTGCTGCAGCCCAGGTCATTTGAATCATGTCAGTAAATCTAATCAGAATAAAGATCAGGTCAAGCAAAGGACATGACGAAGAAAAGAGACTGAAACTGGATTATAGTACAACAAACCTGGGTACTAAAACATAACCTCAGTCTTCTAGCGCTGAGGTTCAAACAAGAGAGTACACAGCACTATTTCCTAAACACAAACCTTCCACATCATGCTGTACGGAGACTATGCCTGTGTGAAGAAGAATAATTAAACAATAGGCAATTTGTTTAAATGATAGAACACTGGCTGATCCAACTCACAAGTACAATCTAAATCAAGACAAACTTCCTCCCTGCTTTTCCAGCTGCTGGAGGAGTGCTGCCTGAGCCCCAGTGGTAGCATGACGATGGCAGGGAGCCGTGTGGGTCTCACCCCAGAGTCAAACAACCACGTCCACCGCTGGAGCATCACCCCCGAGGGCTTTATCTGCTACACCAACTCCGATCTGGTCCTGGATGTGAAAGGTGAGCATGTATCTTTAAAGAAAACTATTCAGTGTTACAAATATTATTAATGATTTGTACAGACAACCTTGGATATACTACTAGCGCCAGCTGGGATGAGTTTGCCACCAAGTGTCCAAATGTCCGAACGTTTTCATGATCACAGTGAAGTATAAATTATATATAATACTTCAGGGTCAGTCAAACTTCCATACACTTCATGCTCAGGTTTTTTAGTTAAATCTAAAGAAATCTGTTGAGTCCCACCCAGGTGCTAACACAAGGTCACTAAAGCAAATTATTTTCAAATATTCTTTAAGTTTCCCAGTTTGTTTTAGTGACATTACACTATTACTGTTACTTAAAATACAACGTTGGACTTACAAACCTTTGTTCAAACTTTCTGTGTATTGGAGGTTAACGCTTTGTATTTATGTCTGGGGCTTTGATTGCATCAGTCAATTACTGACACCTTGTGGACTAAATAATGTTAGTGTACAAACTATCATTCACTGCAGTATTACTTAGCATGAATATATTTTAAATTAAGTAAATGCAAATAATAAATATTGTTAACATTGCCATATAATCAGACGCTAGACAATAAACATGATAAGGTTTGAGAAAACATCTGATGTTAATGAGAAAACATCTGTCTGTTTCAGGGGGCCAACACTACGACAAAAAACAACTGATTCTAAACGCACTTGATCCAAATAAACTACAGCAAAGGTGGAATGTGGAGATTATATGAGAGCACGTGAGCTGCAGGACTGGAGGCACAGCTCTACTTTGAGGCTGTTGTGCGGCTGCAAGACAATTGCTCAAGGACGAGGTACGTCACTGGAGATGCTCGACCTTTGCTTCAGGAGAACTATGACAATTTTCAACAATGCGGTCAACCTGGAGAGCTATGGATAAATCCATAAGAATGTATTACTACCCACTCAATGTACAAATAGTGGATATACTTCATATTTTACGCTTCCAGTAATATATCCTAAGGTTTACATTTAGTCTTTTTATTGAATACATCCGTTTGCCTGATGTTAATTAACTTAAACAGTGTTAACACTTTTTCATAGCTTTTTTATGCAATGTCATGTAGCCTTACTTACTTTCCAGCTGTACGCAACAACAAAAACACTGTTCCTCTTGAAATGTCTTTTTGTTCTATGTTTAATCAAAACTATACAGCACACAACTCTCTGTTTTCAGAATAAAAAGTATTTTTGTCAGGACATTTCTTAAACACGTCAGTAAATTGAGCTGCAATATACAGATTAAATGCAAAATGATTCAGATTGCATTATTTGTTTCCACCGAAAAGCCAAACTTTTGTTCGGCTCACCTGACGGTGCTCATGGTGATGACGTTCACATGGTAGAGATGATGCAAATGCAAAAAAGAAATGCAAATAGCTATCCTGCTGCTTCCGCTTCACCTGGTACTGGAGGGGAGGCTATGTTTGTATCAGATGTTTATCATGCAACTCCTTGTTGGATTGACTGTAGCAATCGGAAAGCTACCACAAGCCTGGCCTGGTAATTACCATCTACAAACTAGTTAAAACCATTCAGGTCAGCATCCAGCTGGTAATTATAATAACATGAACGTGGCATAGAATGCACCTTGTGAAAACTACAAGACAGTACAGGAGGGTGTAAGCTTTAACAAGAACAAGTCTTTGGCACGCTCCTATTACAAGCTCAGGTCACGCTTGTAGTCTGCTGCACAATAGCTGCACCTGTGATCTCTGAATAATACACCCTGCTGCAGTCCAGAGTAGCCTTGTAAAGCTGAGAAGAATCACAGGAGCTTATTCTTGGCAGTCTGCTTACTGTCTCTAGCTTTGCTTGGCCGTTTCTTGTGCTTCTTGCTCTGACTCTGCAGTTTCTGTACGACTGTTCTGCACCAACTCTTCGGCCTGTCTGTCGTCCTCTTCAGCCACCCTGACTACTGTCTTTCCTCTGGCGTGGCCCTCCTCCAACTTCTGAAAAGCCTGGGGCACCTGGGTAAATGGAAACTGGGCCTCCACCACTGGCAGGATCTGTGATGAACCAGCAGAAAAATATTACGGACATGAGCTTAAAATAGGGATGTAAGTCAGGAAACAATTAGATCAGATTTAAACCTTCAGCATATCAGACAAGTATTCAAGCATTTGGTTTAATGGGTTGGGGAAAATGGACGGGTGGACTGCTTTATTACACAGCAGAATTAGTGCTGACAATAAAGTCAATTGCATATAATTTTCTGTGACAACTTATGCTTTCTAAATTGTGCTTATGTGGTAAACTCAGGCTAAATGGATAACGGCACTATTTTCCAATACTCCTGGATTATACTTTTTTCCATTGCATGGCACAGGTAATCATATTAAATCAATTTAGACAAGCAAATATCCGCAGCCTGCTAATGCTACATCTTCTCTGCTTTCATAGCTGCAAAAGTGAGAAAGCGAGGGAGGGGTTCAGAATGTGATGAGGCCGGACAATCCTGCACTAGTCCCACAACACGAGCAGCCAGGCTTGTTATTCTGGTCAGCATCTCTTGTCGTTAACAATGAATGGAGAGCGCAGTGGCATCACACTGGAAACCATCCACACTTCTGACTGAGAATAGGACATGCAGAGAGAGTGTGCATGTGTGTGTTTTGTGTTGGGGGGAGGACTGTGTGTGTCCTTAGCTTCCCACCACTGGTCTGATTGTGCCGCTCGCTGTAAGCCCCGGGACAAAAGGACAGAGGTCCCGGACGCTTTTGCAAATGGCTGCTCAGCACTGTTTAAAAATCCATTCACCGTCTCCTGGCGCCTGAGTCAATCGCCCAGCAGCCAAATGTGCCACCGACCAACCAGCACAGCGGGAATGTGACGCACACACCTTAACAAAACCACAGGGGAGCCTTGAATACCGACATGTATGGAATCCCTGGTATAATCTGCGTGAATATCACTCTCAGGCTGTGATTGTTGGGTGAATAAAAAGGATTTCCATCTCCACATTGTCAGTATAAGTGGTGCAGAATGACAAGTATGACTGCATGTATGATATCAGTAATAAGGAAGTATAGTACCTTCCCTGCATCCACCAGCTTGCTGACCTCATCCAGGGCGGGCCCATCAGGAGCATAAAATCCCCACCGGTAGAAAACTCCACGTGATATTATGTTCTAAGAAAAAGCAACAATTAAAAGTCAGGCAGGTCTTCACCTCACTGGGTATAAAGAAACACACAGAGTGGTTATCTGGGTTTGAAAAGACAAGTCAGCATACAAAATTCTCCAGAAATCCGTAATTTGAGGAGTTTTAATATAATGCTAAACAAATACCATGAGCCCACTACTGAAAGTGGGACATTTGTAGAAAGCCAGATTAGTTGAGTAAAGTTGTGTAACACCATATTAAGAGTGAGAATTAACACCATGAATTGCAAGAAAAACGTAGCGTTACAAATTGATTTATTTGTTCCTAGCAAAGTAACTGAAAGCAGGTATTTTGTTTTGCCAATTTAATTATTCTACAAGGAAAAACTCACAAACCCAACAAAAGGTCGACCAGGAAGTATCTAAAACATAATGACAAAAGAACCAAAGAAAGAAACTCCCATGTTCTAATCTTGGAATTTAACACAGCTTGGCATTTGATAATAATATGTCATTATGTGGCACCACTTTGACACATATGTATTTAACCTTTGGTAAATCTATCCCTACTTCCTTGAAAGAACAGATTCTTCCTGTTCAGTCAGTGCTGCCAAGAAGACACTAGAGGGCTCAGTTGCACTTTGATCTCCCAGATGAAAAGGACGTCCAGAGCCGGGAACTGAGGGTGTGACTGCTGCGTCTGAGCCACGGCAAACTGACCAGCTAGCTGCTCCTGTGGACAAAGGGGCCCGGAGGCTTGGCAAGAAACACACAAACACTGGTATTTGCAGAGGGGAGATAGTCAGCTACAATCTGCACAAACACCAAATACTGCTGGTTCAGCAGAAAACACATGCACACACACACGCACTGCATCAAGACTAAAGCCCACACTGACACACACAGTCTCATCCATACATCAGGGTATATGCAGGAATCCAGAAGTTAAATTCCAGACCTTTTCAACATATTTTAAGACTGCAACGCCACAAGTTGTAACACACCGTAAAAAAAAATTTAAATTTACAATTCATTTATTTTGAGATTGCAAAACAGTCTTAGTTTGACATAATTCAGATAGGCCAGGAGAGAGCATAAAGTAGTGACTAAGACCAGGTTTATTAAATGTAATAGTCACATAGTCACATTTCCAAACTGACTGAAAACCTTTCAATACTTTTTAAGACCACGCGGATACCCTGACACATACCCATACTTCAACACTGCCAGCCGTGCCGTCACCAATGCCTGCAATGCCCAGGACAACTTGACGCAGTCCCTAAAGCAGCTCCAACCTGTCCTCACCTATTCGCCCACTTCCTTCATTACACAGGCTCTCCACTAACAGAGCAGCTGGAGGGACAGTCACAGGACAAACATGCTCTCTTAACTCTTAATGCTCAAATTCCTGCTTCACCTGCACACGGTTACATTTATTACACCCTGCATGGTTTTATCCACAGGTCATGCATAAACCTTTGCAAAGAGATAATATACTAGATAGCTAAGTCAAGTTAATAGATGACGTTTCCTTCCCCATTTCAACTGAACTTAATCTGATCAACTGAACAGTATCGTCTTTTGTCTGGAATAGGTATTTTCCCGATTGCACAGTGGTATCTTTCCATGCCACTAAAAACCAAATATTAATTTCAGTTTGGGAGCACCTGCAGTCCACACCCATGCTACTGGCTTCAATACCAGACTCAAAGAATTTTATAACAATAAACAAGAGGATAGTAAGGGTTCCGTTTCTGTCATGGCCATTATTCTCACCAGCCATGTTTGAGTCAGTGTTGAAATCGAAGGTTTGTTTTGCTCATGTTTACCTGTATGGCCTTGCTGTGCAGGGTGAATCCAGCGTGAAACGTCCCGTCCAGCAGGCCCATGGAATCGGTGTCGAGGAGTAAAGGTGTTACCAATGTGACGTACTTGGCCCCAGACCACGGCTTCAGCATGCCCATCGCCCACTGCTCGGTTTCCCCACCCACACTGTCCAAAATCACGTCAAACCTGAGGATGCAAACACAGACTATCAAAGTTAAAATGTAACCCTGGTGAAGAAAGGTTCAAAATATTGGAAAACATACAAACTTCATGGCAGCTTAGTAGTTATAAGAGCACTGCGTGTTCTATCATCTCAGATCAGTATCCCACATTTTGCTACAGCCCTGATTAACAGTATGCTCGGAAAAGATAGATGTTTTGTCTTCAAGCTAAAGCCAGGGTTTACCAATTTTGTTTTGAGGGCGGGGAGCGGGGTGAACCAGCGTCCACTCAGGCCTTAAGCCCTGGTTTCCATGGAAACTAGAAAGCGAGTCAGTGAGCCTTTGTGCCATGCTGACAGAAAGATGTTTACCACATTTGGGGATGAAGAGGAGAAGAACATGCAGTTCTCGCAGTCGTGGATGATTCCTTTTCATTAGCACCTTTATTGGACTAGCACTGATTCGAGTGAAGTGTCAGTCGAACATTTTGCCCTGATCTGTTTTTTTCCTAATAAAAACAATAGAATGTCACCACTTTACTGTACGATCTGATAGTCTGGTTACTTCTAAAAACACACACTTTTCACAGAAACAACACATACTTCTCCATCATCTCTAGTTGCTCAGCCTCATCTCCTGCTGTGTAGTCCACTACCTCATCGGCGCCCAGCCCTCTAACAAGGCCTTCGGCATTGTGAGAGCAGGTAACAGTTACGTGAGCACCCCAGGCCTTCAATAACTGGCAGCACACAGAGGAAGAAAACATAAATATACACACAGACACAGCAAGTGGCCTTACACTCATGCTGAGCTTAACAGAGTCAAACATACACACTGGTACAACTTGGGGAATAAACTTTACCTTACCTGAATAGAGAATGTTCCAACACCTCCCGATCCTCCAGTGATCAAAACTCTAGGAGGAGAAACCCCGGCAACCAGAGGGTCATTCACATACTGTGTGACTCATTTAAGCGTTGCTATTAAAAGAAGCAGAATCCTCAGGGGGTAAAAAGGGATTTGCAGGATTGGAAGCTATTAAATTTGAGGAGGGAAAGTTCTGTTACACATCAGGTTACATTTTTGCAGTCTATGGGTTAAAGGCATAGGCCAATTAGTATGAAATGGAAGACCAATTTCACCACTGAAATGAATGTGATGACAAAGGTGTATTATCAAAGTATAGGTCTGCATGACTGAAGTGATTTAAAAGCACATTGAGGAATTTTCAAGACTTTAAAAAAAGAATTCAAGGTGTGATGGCCACTTCTAATACCACTCAGGGATTTAGACTTCTTACTTTTACTCCGCTACTGTGACTAACACTTACAATGTGTAGAGGGGTTTAAGACAAGGTTATCCAGGATCAGGCTAGACTTGCCTTTTATCTTTAGAGCTCTCTCTGCAAAGACCACCTGCACTGACAAGCGCAGACAGAGCAGTGTTGGCCACGTAGGGGATGGATGCTGCCTCTGTGTGACTCAGTGATTTTGGTTTATGGGAAACCTGCAAACACAGACACGCAGACAATGTCAGCAGTTGGAAATATGTCTCTTTTGTAACTATGACCTATTCAAAAGCTCGGTCTAATCACCAGACCTGCTGTGCGGGCAGCTAGCTAGATGCTGCTGAATAAATGCAAATAACTAAGTGCAAAACAGCAAGAAAACAGAGGGCAATTTGTGTGTCTCTGTAATTGCTACTACAGTTGCTCCTGCAACCAAACAAACTTAATCCTAATGACTTTACACTGAAGGATTACGTAACAGGGTGCACTTCTTCCAAACATTTGTTTAACTTCCTTTTTTTTTTTACAAATCATACAAGAACTCTAAATCCCTCTAAATCTCTTTCCATTAGTTTGAAAGGATACCGACAGGAAAGCCAAATTTACTTTAAAGTTGGTCTTACAAAGTTAGACGACAATTAAATCAAAATCTGTCTTACAGTTTATCTGTCAACTCTGTAGCTCACCTCAAACTCTGTTAGAGTCACAAATTCTGCCAGACTGCCTTGTTTCCATGGGGGAACAGCAGCCCACACCTGGAACATAAATATGACATTTAACATGCTGAACACGACTCGATTTAACCGCCTACTCTTACTCTCTGAATCTGGTTAATCGGCTATTAAGGTCTTAGTCAGCTGTTCCCGCCTTATCATTAGATATTTTTACACAGATGGAACACGATTACCGGAACACTCTATGCGGACATCTTTACTGGGGTATGGTTCTATTATTTAATCAAATTCACTTTGAAGTTGAATCAGCATAATTGCATTTTTGTCTGCAGGAAGACTGTAATGTTGGTATGCATCTCAAATTAGTCGCACGCATGCGATGACCAAATAGAAAGAGCTTCCGAGAAAATGTCTGTGAATGACTTGATTATGGAGTTGTGTGCATTAAGGGTGAGCGATATGATGATATATACCGCGAGACAATATAAATGTGTTTACCGTCAATGATTTCGCCTTAACATCGTTATTGTAGAAGCTATTTTTTTCAACATCTTTGGGTGTGGATCACAACCTTTTTGGCTTGTGACCCCTTAAAATGACGCATGTCTGCTTCTGACATATCATCACTGGTTCCATTTAGGACGTGGGTTATGACCGGGTCAGCCTGTAATTGATCGCTGTGTTAGGCCATTGTGGGCAGTGTTGCAAATCAAAGAGTAGGGCTGTCTAATGTCAATATTGGATTTTTTTACATGACTTTTACGTCAATATGACGACGAACATTGATTTCTTGGGGATTCATTTTGCATGATTAACCACCAAAAAGATGTTCCTGAATAGTTACCTCATAAATAAACACTTTCTCAATTGATTTTCTAAATGAAAGGCCTACTATTGCAACACTGCAAAATAAAATCACAAGCACAGTTACACAGGATTTTGTCCATATCGCCCAATTCTAGCGTAAAGTTAAAAGACAGCTAAAAGACAGGTGTGCAGTGTGGCTCCTACCTCATCTCCTGGAACAAAATGGGTCACGTCAGATCCACAGTCCACCACCACACCGGACACATCACGACCCAGAATCAGCGGAAACTCACTATCGCTGTCCATCGCAGACATTGGATCCCTTCTTAATTTAAGCAATTTAGCTCCATAACCACCTGAAAATTGAGAACGTGAACAGGTTTTGTTTTTTTTTTAATCAACTACAAATCACTGGTAATGTTGTTCACAATGACTTTGGGGAATATTAGTCCAACACTTACCCCTCATAGATATATCAAGAGGGTTGAGACTAGCCGCATGGACGTCAATCATCACCTCAGCGGGGGAACTGACAGTGGGGACGGTGGCTTCTTCTGTGTACTTCAAAACCCCATTAGTGCCATACTGATCAATGACCCAGGCTGACATGCAGCTCTGTAGTCTTGAAGGTGAACTGCACACATTTCTCCTGAAGCACCCACTCCAACCTTTCCCGTTCAACAAACACAGGAGCCTGCTTGACGCCATAGCTCTGACGGAACCCACTTAAATCAGCTGGCTGTGCCTACAAGGTCAGCTCTCGACACCATATGTCATTAAGCTAGCTAGCCGGCTAGCTGACGGTTAGCATGTCCAGGTCGCCAGCGCTCAAAGCAAACACGCAAACGTGTGCGTAGCAAGTCAAATAAAAGAAGCGACAACGCCTTTGTGCACGTCAAGTGTATTATCGAGTGTCACATGAGACCGAAGTAAGAACCGCTGTTACAAAAATCAGCACATAACACACTCCTCTCCCGAGTAGACGGCTACATGAGCTAACCTTTCAACTCATAACGGGAGCCAATCAGGATTCTGTAGCTGAATATTCTGGCCAATGGGGCAAGAGAATGACTCTGACGCATAATAATGATGATGATAATAATAACACACTGTTAAAAGGTTTTTGGAATAATTGAGACGCTTATTTTTTTCATATAAATTGAGATTGATTTACCGGTAATTTTAAACGCATGATATAATATGTTACCATATAAAAATAGTAACAAATTTATTCAGTTATTGGCATTTTTTTAAATTACTAAATCCAATTAAATTTACAAGTGAAACTCCCTAAAGCTTTACAGAAGCTTGATTTATTTTAACAGGCCTCGTTACAATATCAAAGCAATCTTTCAGATCTACTGTAACTTAAATGACATTACTTTTTTATGTTTTGATGATTTTTCTTGTATGTAAACCATATACCTAATGTTTGTAGAGCCTACATAATGAAATTAATTGTATTACATTATTAATAGGACAGACCCTTGTTGTAATGGTGTATTGAATTTAATGTTAAATTCTATTGCCTGCATTGGTGTATTGTTTCGTGTTATACTTTGTTAATTATTCAAGAGATAGCAAAGATGATATATAATATTATAGTATAGCATACAAACTTTAATAAATGTTTTATAGTGAAATTCTGTACAGTAACAAACCGATAGCTTCAACAAACCTAAACCCTAATAGAGGAGAAAGAACTAAATTGCAGTGGCTCCATTAAGGCTCAAACGCAAAAAAAAAATCCATTATGTAGCAATAATAGTGTGTTATCATAAAAATGCAAGTGAGAGGCCCACTCATCAGTAAAGTGACTGCTGAGTGCTCCTTCAGCTGGAGACTACCGGGTATAATACATGCCAGTGTAGCGAAGACCAGTGGACAGAGCACAGAGCAGCGAAGAAAACCAAAGGCAAATGGGCAGAAAACATTATCTCTTGATGCATGAACCACAGCTCATCATTTTTGGCCTTTTCATTCTTAAACTGAGAGTAACTTCACTTTAAGCAGGTTACCATGCAAACTCAGAGTGAGCTCACCTGCTGCTGTACTGCTGTTGACCATTACAGATGACTGCTGACAGGCTCGCTGCGAGAGCGGCTGTCCATCAGGAGATCTCATGAGGCATAAAAAGTAAGACGAAGAAGCAACTCATGTTGTCCTGATTATTGGCTAGTGAGATCATTGAATAAAACAAATCGCACTTGTCGTGTGCAAATGACATAATCTGCAAGCAGAATTTATGTTCTCTTTTTCCAGAGACCGAAGGGAGAGAGGTGAGAAAAGAAAAAGAGCGGGGGGCCTGTGGCTGTGTGATCGTGATTCAGCATGAAACCAGGCAACAAGCAAGTGCTGTCATTATGATCGCAGCTCCAGGGGAAAGAGGACACACTGGACATTGGATGCTGAGTCATTATAGTGGGTCTATGTGATGAATTAAACGCCTGGCTGCTGCTCATAAAAACTTAAAATCTATGTTGCTGAGAGTAGAGGGTGCCATCTTTAAGGAAGAATCCTGACAAAAATATCCACTTTTTCTTTTCTTTTCAGGAGGGTCATTCTTTCCCAGAAACATCATGTGTAGCTTTTCTGGGCCTCCCTTCCATCTTGGGACCTGTGCCCCAAATCACGTAGTTGCTCTAAAAAAGCACAGTTTTGATCTAATTTAATCTAGTGGTCTTGTGGAAAGACCACATCTTGAGACTTTAACCCTCCCTCAGGTCACCTGTCTCTCCTGTCTATATCAAATATCTCAGTCCCCATCGGTGTATGAATGTGGTGTGAATGTGCCCCT
>JAVQJF010018890.1:0-17971 GCA_036023855.1 Gadopsis marmoratus | reverse complement strand
GGAGTTGGAGATTTGGTCAGAATTAATGGTGTCCTCAATGCGGAGAAATACAGGCAGATACTTATCCATCATGCAATACCATCAGGGAGGCGTGTGATTGGCCCCAAAGTTATTCTGCTGAAGGACAACGACCCCAAACATATAGCCAATGTCATTAAGAACTATCTTCAGCGTAAAGAAGAACAGGAAGTCCTGGAAGTGATGGTATGGCCCCCACACAGCCCTGATCTCAACATCATCGAGTCTGTCTGGGATCACATGAAGAGACAGAAGGATCTGAAGAAGCCTACATCCACAGAACATCTGTGGTTCGTTCTCCAAGATGTTTCCAACCAACCTACCAGCCGAGTTCCTTCAAAAACTGTGTGCAAGTGTACCTAGAAGAATTGATGCTGTTTTGAAGGCAAAGGGTGGTCACACCGAATATTGATTAGATTTAAATTTCTCTTCCGTTCATCCACTGCATTTTTAATTGATGAAACATAACTATTAACACTTCCATTTTTGAAAGCATTCTTAGTTTACAGCATTTTTTCACACCTGCCTAAAACCTTTGCATAGTACTGTGTGTCTCACACACCACCATGCATCTACAATGGTGAACTCTTGCACCTGCTGACTAAAGATGGCTGTATATTTATCTCTCACATAAACAACACAGAGTGTATCGGGAGTATAAAGTGTGCTGTGATTACCAGGGAACTGGTAGGTATATCCAGGAGTGATGCCAGCATAGCTCCGACTGGTGTAAGTGGCTGTCTGGAAGCCTGGATAACCTGTGGAAACAAAAACACTGTTAACATCTGAATCACTGATGGTAATGCACACATGCAGAGTTAAGAAATCAGAATTATTCAAATCAAAGCTCTGAAATGCTGAAGAAAAAGGTGCCGTTCTCAGACCGAACAGTAGGTGGTAGCATCGGTATGGCAGGTTTAGCTTCAGATGCACAAACAGGTCATGACTAGTACAATTAAAGTCTGTTAATGGGTTCATCCCACTGTAGAGGATAATGTTCAAGTCGAAGACCAGAACTGTTAAAGGGCAATTACATTCATTTTACACCTGAGGTTCAGTTTACTCATCACGAGGAGAACTACTGTAAAATGTGGCGGGAGCTTTCCAAAGTTTAACAAAAATTAACCCCGATGACATCTCTGTAACATCTTCAGTGTGCTAAATACTCTATGACAATCGGGGGGGGGTCTCGGTAAAAAAAAATAAAAATATGCACACACACATACACACACATCAGTCACACACACATTTTCATTCAAGAGAAAAAGTAAAAAATGTTATTAAAAACTGCTCTGATTGCTGGCAACAAATGTTGGCGCGCACAACAAGGACCTAAATAAATGTTAAAAAACAAATAGATAAATAATTTAAATTTTTTTTAAATAATTTTCACTTGTGTTTTCTGCTGAGTCAAACTCATCTGTTCACTGTTATCAGTTGTATTTTGTGTGCTCCTCCTTACCTTTCAATATTTAAACATGAAAATAAATTTTACAATACAGAAAAATAAGTAATAATTAGCGTCATTTTGAGACCCCCTCAAAATTTGATTTTGTTGTCCTTAGGGGGTCCTAGTTGTTGATTTGGAGGTTGAGACCCCCTGAGCTTGGCCAATACTGTAGACTAAAAGTCAGGAAACCTGTGAATGTCAAAACATTAGGGAAGTGCAACACTAATTTGCTGGAGTTCTCATTTAAATAAAAAATGTTACTTTAATGATATATGAACCATTATGAAACAATTATTATCAATAACTATAATGTATGACTGGACTGTATCCTGTTAATTAGTAGTTTGAATATGTTGAGTTGCGGGTTTTAGCAAGTTCAAAAAACCCTGCATATAAGTCAACATTCACATTCGGTGAAAGTCTGAAACAGTTTCTACGAAGCAGTAGATTTTTTTTGTCTTTTCTGATCACTTCTAAAGTCTAATCAAGGCTGTACAGTGGAGAGTTGCGAGCTGAGTCCAGCAGTCCAGTTTCTCCCCATGAGGCGCCATGTGACCTTTAAGGCAGCTGCAGACTTAGCGCAGGGATAGTTATTGTCAGGTTCATGTGTGCGCAACCACATCCTTCCTGTCTTAATCAGTAATACCTTACCCAGCATACCAATGCCCAGCATGAAGGCGTCCATTCCATAGGGCATCACACGAGAGCGGCCCCTGGCTGAGCCAGTGGGGGACATCACCTCCTTGGGCTGAGCTTTCTTACACTCCACCTGTTTCCAGGGAAAAGACAAATCAGTACTTGTAGTTTCTAAATTATTAAGAGTGCTCTTCCCAATTCAAGCCACTCACCATTTTGTTGTTGATCTCGTGGAAGTGGATCTCGCAGACTTTCTCCACCACATCCTCATTCTCAAATGTCACAAAGCCAAACCCTGGACAAAGACAAGGCAGGTTTATGAGTAGAAAACGTTAACATAGTGTAGTGGATTCAGACAGTAGGCCTTTCTGTGCAGCTAATAGACTCCAGTAATCAGTGCTGTAATAGCCGCTTAACACATTTGCCCCCCTTCCCCCCATTTCAATGCTGCTATTCTGCACTCATCCTTTCTTCCCTCCCTTCCTGGCCAGAAGGCCCGGGCAAAGCTGGTAGGCTGTCATAATCGATCAGTCCCAGGGTGGGGAGGAGGTGCTTAAGGAGGCTTTATCCTGATCCAGATTAACGGACTGGCTAATTAGACTAGCCCTGTTTGTCTCCTCCAGCTCAACCCACAGGAAGGAGACCTGTGGGGGGGGATGGAGGAGGATCAATAGATACCCTGGAAGGACTGGAGGAAGAGTAGCGTATTGATGAAGAGAAGGGGAGATGTAGGGAATAAACGGACATAGAGGGGGGGGCAGTCCAGTCTCACCTCTGTGTCTGTTGGTGGTCTTGTCGAACATGAGCATGGCATCGTCGACCTGCCGGGAGACAAACAACACAGTTTTTTTAGGCGGCGCTCTCTCTCTCTCTTGCCACGCGGCATATTGCCTGACCTCAGCCCTTCTCAAGTTCTGCAGGGAGGCTCAGCAACAGATGGACAGAAAGGAGGGGGGAAGAGAGAGGGGACTGGAGACGAGCGACAGGTTACAAAGAGGAGGCCGGCAGGGGGGCGGCAACGACAAGAAACTATGAAGAAATACTGTACAACAAGCCCTGGTGCTTGTATGACTAACACACGTAATGGGTGGCATGAAAAGTTGGAAGTTGTGTTTGCTGCTAATCTTCCCCGATCACAATCCTCCTCACAGAGAGCCCACAATCAGTCTTTTTCCCTCCAAAGTTTGACATTCCCATGGCAACTGTACAAAAAGTCCATATAAAAGAGCTCGAGCCAACATCAAATATGCTTTATGAATAGTGGGAGAGTGCCAGTGAGACAAAGAGGGCAGCAAAGAGAGAAACACTGACAAAAATAAAGGAGCCAGTCACAAGCAGAAAGGTGAATCCTGTGGGCAGGTGGAGACTCAATGAGAGGGGAGAGCTGATAGCGAGAGGAATAGCGACAGGTGGAGATATGGTGAAAGAGTGCACAGAGAGTTCTGTAAGAGGGAGAAAGAAAGAAAAAAGATTGGGTCAAAGTGGAAAGGGAGGAGAAAGAAGAGACAAAGAGAGAGGGAGAGGGAGAACAAAGAGGCCTGGAGGCTTTGTTTGTTGGCACAGTCAGCCATAATTCCTCCTCCTCTTCTCCCTTTGACCTCTCCCTCCGGCCCGGCCTCCCTTTATAGAGCAAAGACACAGGTGTCTATTCTACACACACACACACACACAGAGTTTCTTATGTCAAAGTTGGCCTACTCTTTCTCGCTCTCTCTGCTCTTTTTTTCTCCCCCTCCCTCTTATCACAAGCTGACATGTTTATACTCCAGTCTGCACACTGAGGTCCAAATAAACATTTGGTAAATTAATCTGTGCTCTTGGTCTATAATAAGTTTACTGGATATGGTCCACTGGACAATTTGTCATAGTCACATACTCACACAAACTCAGTACTAGCACACAGAGTGAGTGTGTGTGTGTGCATGTGCATGTGCATGTGTGTGTGTGTGTGTGCATGCGTGGACCCCCCAAGGGCAGTTTGCCTACAGAAAGGTCAAAGGTGAGCGTGAAAGTGGACCTGTTGCTCCGATGCCTCTCAAGTCAACGCTTCCTTCCAGCCTGACATTTACTCAACGCCTGCAACATGTTCAACTCTCTATCTCTAAAAAAACACTCTTTATTTTTGCCATTTAGCTGACACTTTAATCCAAGAGGCCGGACAGTGGAGACTCCTCAGATTGCCAACATTTTAAACGATCAATTCTAAGGAGAGCAAGGGTGAAGAAGGCGCCCGAGCACACTTTGTGATTCATGCTGGAAATCTAAATTTGAGCTGGTGCTGCAAACCTTAACTTAACAAGGCAAACACACAGGAACTTATACAATCCCAATGTGAACTGAAACGACACACAGTCGCCCTGGAGGCCGCAATCAAAACATCACAACAACGCCCACGGTTCCCGTTAAACAACGCACCGACTGCATTGCACACCATTGCTTGATATTTCAAACACCGGGCATTTTTAATGGCGTACCGCCGGACAATATTCCCTCTTATCCTTTTTCTCCACCTCTCATCTTCCTTGTTATCCCCTGCCCATCCCTCTTCGCGCTCCTTTGTCCTCACCAGGACGGGACACAAAAGGTCCAGTGAGGCAGTCTAATCAGGAACTTCCATGGATGGCTGGAGCCTACATTTCACCGTCCATCCCTCGATATCTCTCTCGGCAAAATTCATCTAGACGCTATGATTGAGGAGGGAGCACAGGGAAACTCGAGGCCAAACCTTTGGCACGTAGTCTGAAACGCGGTGGGTAAAAATGGAGTCTTCATGTGCTTGACTTTGAGTTTCGAGGGCTTGAGGTGCAGATCCACCTGCAATCTGCTGTAAAAGTTTCTATGATTTTCTTATTTGTTTTATTAGTTATTTTTTGCATAAGATCAACCAATCACACATATTACTGATGGCCAGTGTCACATCAGAAGACACATTTTGGAGTGCGAACAATCCAGAAACTTCCAATATGCTTCCAAACTAACAAAATATTTGTCTACTTTTGTACAGAGGCATAATGGCCCTCGTAAACCACCCCCCACCACACACCCCATCTTTGCCCCAGTTCCCTCTCTAACGCCTCCGCAAACCGCTCTCAATCAGGCCCTCCTTCCCTGGTCGGTGCCTTTGTCAGCCCATCATCTATTCTCTGCCTCATGTCCTCAGAAAGTCCTCAGAAAATTACAACTTGGACAAAACTTTATATGGAAATATTAAACAGCACACACAAATAAATTATGAAAACGAAGGCTGAGTGATGAGTTTGCAGCTTTTTGAGCATTAGCCGACTTGTAGTTATTCTTACTAAACTCCTGAGTTGACCCCCACCAAACACACACAATCATGCTAACACCCGCCCCCCCCCCATCACCACCTCATCCCTCCTCCATCAGAACAAAACCCCCTTACCCACAGAATTACTTGGGGACAATGGGCAAGCCAGGTCACCACGGTAACGGGCCAGGAGGGTGTTGTGGGTAGGAGCAGCTGTTACATCAGATTAATTCAGATTCTGATACTCCCTCCTCCTTCCTCACCATCACCACACACTCACTACAAAACTTTTCTCCCCCCCTCCTCCCTCCTCCCTCCTCCCTCCTCCCTCCTCTCTCTCTCTCTCTCCTCTTCTAGTCCCCCGAACTTCGCCTGCTGCTCCCGGAGCCGCTCAGCCTCGTTATTTTTCCCTTCCTACCCTCTCCAAACGTTTTCTCTCCCTCCTTTCTCACCCTCCTCCTCCTCCTCCTCCTTGCGGTAACCCCTTCACTTGCTCGACTCCAAGTGAAGTTTTTCTCGGGAGAATTTGTGGTGAATCAGACTCAGCTGGGCTGGTGGGACGTGGTACTACGTGTTTCTAAGCTGTTGATTTGTTTCTGCACTAATGCCAATGTATGTGAATCCATTATATAACCGACAAAATTATCCTTACTTCCGTGCTGATCAATATTACTGATATTCCGTCTGGCTAAATCACTACAGTGCGTCGCCCCAACATCTTTAACACTCTCTTAAACATCACTCACCTTCCCAAACTGGTCAAAGTACTGTTTCACGTCCTCGATGGTTGTGTTCACTGACAGGCCTCCCACAAAGATCTTCTTGGTTCGAGTCACTAACTGTAAGAGGAGGAAAGGCACAGATGACTCTCTGTTATCATAACATACCATTTTTTACTCAATTATATATCTATTAGGATAGCAGTTTATTTTTTGTCCTAAAAGGTACTGAAAAGGTTACAATAATTTCATAGAACTGTATTTCGTTCTACTACTTTAATACTTTCAATTAAAACTACTGTGTCATTAGTGTCAGATGTTACTCAGTAACACACCGATGTCCATTTGTACTGTTGCTGTATCAATAAATCAAGCTTCATTTGTACAGCACATTTCATACAGGTTAGTGCACTTCAAAGTGTTTCACAGATGATAAGATAATAAGACAGAACAAGTGTAGACCGTAAAAACAACAAAAAAACAATTTAAGAATTTGAGAGCAATGCACGTGATAAAAAGAAATGATGAAAATGTCATTGGAATTGTTACTACACTAAAAACAGAAAAATAAATTGTTATTTATCACTGCCCCCCATTTTTACAATCACAAAACAAATGATACTCTTGTGAAAAGCTCATTTAGAGGAGAAATAGCAGATAATTTCACCCTCTTTAGGCGGGTAGCCTAAACTTGCAAAACGACAATAAAAACTGTAATTTTCTGGTCATCAGCACGAAAGAAAAAGGAACTACACAGATTTTTTAATGTTCGTGAGGATGAAGCCATCAGTTCAAGAGGTGTAACAACAAAGTCCTATAAAAGGTATCTGAAGGAATTACTGTTCTCACTAAATAATCAAAAGTTTATGCTTTTTAGATAGGTAAAAACACTGAATAATGAAACTTTCACTTGACCCACAAGAGACTAACAATGCCAAAACGTGTTTTCTCTCATTTCTTAATGTTACCTACATCTGTTTCGTGTGCGCTGTCTGCTGACTGACAGCGCAACACAATCTCTGAATAATAACTTTCTGTGCTGGACACAAAGCCAATCCTGGGTGCAGCAAGCACTTTGGCACCTGTAATTATTTTGGTCTTTTGCATCACTTCCACTTTCTCTCATAGCTATTTGTGACAAGACAGAAAACTGAGCTGGCTCACTCACACAAATGGGAAAATCAGCAGCACCGTTTTCATTCAGTGGCTATATATACAGTATACGTGATATTATACTTCATTATCTGAACGTGGCACGTCTTGTTGTCAGTTGACTGTGAGTGGATACAATTTAGTGAAGAATCAGGTGTGAAGAAACAGGTTGTCAGCTATATTTACAACCATTAACAGTGGACGTGTGTCTGAGAGCCGTTACAATGTTACTACACTACTGGTATAATGTCAGTAAACACATAAAGCAATACCTGTTTTGTGCAGGATATAATAGGATATAATACAAGCAGTGTATACATGCATACATTAGAACACTATTACAAGTACAAATTCTAATATTCTTTCTCCAGAGAATTTATTACTTAATTTCTTTGTTTTCTGGGCTCTCTGCAAGAGCCACCTCTATTTTTAATCCAGCTATGATTCATTCTTTCATTTCCACTGAGCACTGCATTATGGGACGATGCTGTCCATGAACGTTACATTCAAAAATGAAGCAATTTTAGTGATTCATGTTGGTCTTTTATGTATAGTTAATTTTACCATTTTATCCTCGTGACCACTTCACACATTGCACCTGTTGCATCTGGGACACAATGGGTCACCAGCGCCAATGCAACAACCTAGGACGCAGTTGTTTTGCAAATCTATTGCATTAAAGTAAATGTAATAAGGCTCTCTACACTCACTACCAGTACTCCGTCATGCCTCATTGAGCTATCCTTTCTATTTCACATTGTGTTGTTGTTAACGGAAGAGGCAAACTGGCTAAGATCAGGACAAAGCACACCTGAAATACAATATAGACGTTTAGGCAGGTTTGACAATGATGAGCGTCTCTTAAATTCTGAACTTTTTTTGTTAACGCATGATCGCATAACAGTTCAGTGATGTCAGCGCTGCTCGTGTTCATCAGATTACGAGGCATTAGCCCCAATAAGAGACTGAAACGCTCAACACACACACACACACACACACACACACACTAACTTGCTGCGAACAATGCACGACTTGCATGACAAGCACAAGGAGACGGTTTGACTCACCTTGGGTTGAGCTCTGCGAGGGAATGCAACCTTTGGATCGATCTATGGGAGGGAATACAGAAAAAAAGAGAGGGCTGGTTAGTGTTGTGTCATGACACAGGTGAACCAGCAACCTCCATTGGTGCACTCTGACATGACACCCTCATCTTTTGTTCTTTAACAACTCATCAGTGAAGGTGTAATATATCTTATCCTCCTCTTGGCCTAGCACAATGTATTCACCAATCCTTCACTCAAAGCATTAAAGTCAAAAACACCTGTTTTTTTTTAAGGATTAACATTCTTGGGCCTCACTCTGCTAGAAAACAGAATGAAACCATTTGTAATTGTGAAGGAAAATCTGGATGAAGTTGACCTCAAATGTACAGTATGTTCTCAGAATACATAAGGCATCCAGCAGGTGATAATAACATTTAATTACTTATCCACTGAAGGGTCAATTCACCGTAATTACAACAACAAAAAACCTCTGGTATCTTGCAGATAGTTTGGATTTTATTCACCCAGGTTCTGAGAGATCAGAAATTACAAATTGTATTGTAAAAGTCCGTTTCCAGAACAAATGTCGATGTTACTCCAAAAACATAGACACGAGTTTTCCTAGGAACTTGACAGCAGGCCTGTGATTTATCCAAAGTAACTGTAACATTGTTTCTGGAAAGAGATGCTGCTGTTTCATTTTTTTTATGTTGTGAGCAGCACAAAATTGCACAAATTCCATTGACTTCAACTGTATTGATATGGAGGCAAGAATCTCAAAGACAGGATCTCAAATCCTGGCAAGGGAAACCAAAACTACCTGCTTAGGTAGGTGTAAGTGAGAAAATGTTCTTTTCAGAATTTGGGTGAAACAACCCTGTAAAACATCCCGTGTTAATAGAACTTCCTGTACATCTGTTTGTGATGTTTGCTCTGAAATATTATTACACATACCTATATTAGGATACAAACAAGGATAAAACATTGTTTAGAAAATATGTGTAAGTGTGTGTGTGTGTGTGTGCAGCTGTGCTCAGGTGGAATGCCTGGGAATGTCCAGCGAATCCCTGCCTCTCTCGTCACCACCATGTGACATGTGATCTCCTGGAATCTCACACGGGCACTACAATCACAAACACACCTCACCTCAGCGAGGAGAGCCCCGAGCGCGAGGACAAGTGTGTCGGTAAGAGTGCGAGAGGACCAGATAGGGAGAGGGAGACGAGAGGGAGGAGAGGGAGCAGCTGTCAATCAAGCCACACCGACAGCAGATCCGCCCGATATTGTTTGTTTGGTTTTGCCTCCCTCAGCTATTGACGGAAGTGGTGCCAACAACAGGGACCGATCACCATCCTGCTTGCTTTCGGGTGATCCGGATCGTCCTCTACCCTGCAGTTTTCCTTACACTTACACCCGGGAAAAAGAACCAGCTTAACTTTCTTTTGAATAAATCTGGACTCTAAAACTACAAAACAAAACAACAGAAATTGATTCACAATGTGGCTGAGCCCACTGAATGTCACCACGGTTAAGATTGGAGAGAGAACCACACCATGCCACGGAGGATGCAATCATAGACATGCTGTAAAAATTGCAATTTGTGACCTCTATATTAGTCTATACCGGTCTAATAGAGCTAGAGAACAAATAGACTAGTCCACACTGTACTGCAGTTACACTAACAGATGGTGAGACAGTACAGCGCTAAGATTAGTCCGTAACCATGAGAGGGTAGAGTTGAACTACAGTAGAGAGTCTCTATGGTAAACCACATGCGTTTACCAGAGTAAGGGTAACAGTGTTGTTTCTACTTGAATAAGAGTTGACATCACCGCTAGTTGTCTTTTTTTTAATCTTTTGTTCTAGAGAGCAGAGTGAGAAGACTATAGGCTAAGACTGGAGGATCAGATGCAGAGTCTACTGTTTAGTGTCTATGGTGGCTAGACTACTCTGATAGTCACCTCCGGTCACCAACCCTCCTGATGTCCAACACTCCTGTGCACATTCAAAAACAGACACACACACACACACACACACACAAACAAACAAAATCAAACACATGGCAGCACACAGCACATCCGTGGGGAGGAAACTGTGGACATTAAACAGATAAAGAGGCTGTATAAATGAAGTGGGTTTGTTTCGTGGGGAAACAAAATGTAGATCAGAGCAAAGATAAAAGATGTTTTTGAAGTCCGCCTCCGCTCAAAAATGTGTTTTGCTTATTGTTACGTCACCTGGATGTTTGAGCTTCGCTGTGTGGATGCACATGCAGAGTTTGACACTGCAAAGCTGTTTTCTCATTCATCTGCTGGGGGGGGTTCTCTGTACTTGCCTAAAATCTGAGTTTAACATGTTAGCGTATGAGCAAGATTTGTGACATCACAACTAGTCCAATATGCAAATTACACAAGTCTGATGCATAAACTTGAAAATGTCCAGTGCAAATTCACTTAGAGATGAATTATATTTTAGTAAAGTATCAGACATCTTGTGTCCAGAAGTTAAACTTTAGAAACATAAAATATGTGAATGTTCATAGATTCAGGATTTTTCAATGAGAGAGAAGAAGTAACTATAATTCTGAGAAATTGTAAGGAGATAATTAAATTTTTTCTTTGTGGAAAACACGTATCAGACACAAATTATTATTCCAAAAATGTTCTAAAAAAACATGTCTGGAGGGGGTCTTTAATTTAAAAACAACTTATATAAAATATTTATATAACTATAAAGACACGTGCAGTTACTTTAAGGTGTCAGAGGCCCTACCTCTCTGCACCCACAGCAAGGTAATTCCAAGAGAGGTTTATGAAATCAGGGCAATCCCCTTTGTCCAACTCCATCCCAGCTATGCAACAGTTGGCCGAGCCTGTCACAGCCTGAGCTGGGAACACACTTAACGCAACATGCCCATTGGGCAGCACTCAACATCTCTGAGGAACAACTCAAGCTTGTTGACTCCAATCCTATTAGTTAGGAGAGCCATATTAATCACAGATGCCCCTCAACAGCCCCCCACCCACCCTCTTCTTTCCACTCAGGTCTGCATGGAAAGGGTTAACGAGGACCACGAATATACCCGATGCAACTCTGCAAAAGTGCTATGTGACTTTGTTGTAAAACTCTCCGCCGTGCACCTTGGAGCTGCAATTGAATGGAAACTTTGTCCCACAAGGTGCAGTTTGCATCGGCCGTCACTGACTTTACAGATAGCAGGAAGCTAGGAGGGCACCCAGAGGGGCAACTAACAGAGCAGCAGTTACATAAATCACAGTAAAAGCTGCCTTCCCATACTGGTCCAAACCGGGCCGCATCTGTCCTTCAACACAATAAGTACCAATAAATTCCTCCGCGGCACTGTATTTGCTCTTTAGCCCCTCGGCTGTGCAAAGCTCTGTTAATTCCAGTGCTGGAGTAGTTCAGTCGGTCACAGCATGGCACATTCTTTCTGTTGCCACTGGAGAACTTTTCTCTCCCCTCTCTAACAGGATAACCTGTTAGCATGAGAGAGAGGGAGAGGGGGGCAGGGTGAGCCGTCTAAAAGGACTACTCTACTCACCATCCAACCCCTGTGGCTGATCACTGAGCCCTCTCCACACCAAACGCACACTCTGCGAGGCTGCCACGGCTCCCACCAAACGCCACTGACACACCCAACTGCCAGCCACAAGGGGCCCTGCCATGGCCCACGAGTCTGCACTGAGTTAATTCATGCACAAGTTAAGAGGAAAAACTCAAATTTAAAAAGAGGGAGTCCTCTCTGGAGTCTTCTTCCATGAAGAAACGTAATGAGTTGCTTATCAGAAGAGGCGGTAGATGTGAGGATTAACGGCAACAACAGTATCATGACCTCCACTATCTGTGACCTTTTATGCTGTCTTGATTTCTGGTATCCTAGAAATGATTGTAAATGATGTGCATTGTTATCTTCCTTTTTTGTTTCCTTTTGTGACAGAGCCATTCTTCAACTGTGGAGTGGGGGGGGAGTCACTATGGAAACAAACCCCATGGCGAGTTAGTGGCGTCCAACCATGATGGCGCTACTTGTCATAGCTGTCGTGCCTGCAAGTGACACTATAGCAGTGGGGCACTGTGGAAACCAAAAAAAATGAAATAAAATACAAAAACCTAATTCAGTTTGACTCCTTTATCAAACAACTGCCACCATTTCTAATTTTGTATTCATAATAACAGAAAATTCTCATTTCCTTGTAACTTTCTGCAGCTAACAACCTCGATTATTTTTCCTTCTCCATTTCCTTCTTAAGCGCCTCCACTTATCCTCCAAAGATTCGGGAAGGTGCATCGCTCAGAGCACAAAAGGGGAAAGAAGAAATAGCCTCCCTTCATTTCAATACAGTGACTAACCCGCAGCCATCACCACTCCCACAGAGGAGAGAGGCGGGGGCAGTGGTCCCTATGGCGACCAACGGGCCACATTGTTCCCAGACTGGCCCACATTCATTACTGACAAAAAGACTCACACACACACACACACACACACAATCACACACACTGCAACACAGGCGATTAATACATTTCAAGTTACAATTCACACAGGTGAAAGGGCCTGAATGTGCCATGCTGACTTTATCATCGCTACATTCTCAGATTTATTCTCCCTGAGATCAACAGGAAGCTGCGGGGAGTTTGTTGCTGCTTTCACACCTCGATGGTTTCAGGTTGCATTTTCTGGTTCGATTGAGAAACTTTTTGGGGGGGGGGATCAGCTCTACCTCTTGGCACAGAAAAAGAAAAAAAAAGCAGTAAGCCGAAGGTTTTGGTTCACTGTTCCTAGAGCTCAAATCAAAGATGGGCAGTGAGAGTAGCCCTGTCCAGTTCCCCTTGTTTCTGTGGAAATTGACACTGGGTGAGATTTTCTTGCCCGTTTGGCTGAAGAGCGACGAGAGAGCACAGACTCCCCGTGTGCCTCCACTGTCGACTACTGACTTAATCGTGCAAAGTGCTCACATCTGAAGTGTGGCAGCGGGCACAGACATGGATTGAGGAAAACAGCAGCATAGTGGAACCTTAGTAAATATACGAATATGTAGCAACGTTACGCCTCTCTAGCGGATTATTGGAAAATCCACTAATCAAACACTGGGCAACGGGATTAGCCAGTGGTGGGAAGTAAATACAGAGAACTCACTGTTTTTGAGTCCAACTCGTGCCTGGTTTGGGCCAAAACTTTATCCACGCCGGCCTGATCAACAAAGGTGACGAATCCAAACCCTCTGCAGACATAAGGGAGGGGGAGGAGGTATTAATGACACAGAAACCGATGTTGACATGTAATAATATGTTATGAGCAGGGTGGAATCATGGAGGTCAGATAAACTTTCAGCTACGGCGAAGAAGCCGGGCTCACGGCTCCCTCACCTCGAGCGCTTAGTAACCGGATCTCGCATCACCATACACTCCTTCACCTCGCCGTACTTGCAGAAGTACTCCTTCAAACCCTCTGAGAAACAAAACAGAAAACGGCGGAGAGAAGACACGTGAATCGATGGATCAATGTGTTAACAAGGCGAGACAACTTTTTAATCGAAGACCAGCAAGGAGGTTGGCTACAGAGAGACTAACGGTTTCACCTTGCTGAGATTTCCCTCACTAAAGTTCCTGCGTCTTTCAAATGAATGCTCCAAACACAAGACGACCCGTGATCAGGACTCGAAAAATGTAAAATAACATACATATTCAAACTAAAATTCCTCGTCTTTTTACAAACTGAACACTTTAATTTCACCCTTTTTAATGAGCGTTTAATTCTATGGTGCTTCTGAATGGGCACATTCATTACGGAGCAGGATTCATGTTTATAACTCAAAAAGAGAAAACAAATAAGCAAATTCCACGTAAGCAAAGGAAAATATGTCCCTAAATACAGATTTACAAATTCGTTTCTCGTAATTCCGTCCGTTGGTGAAAAAATAAAAAAAGATTTACCTTGTGTTGTTTGCCAGCTGAGTCCACCTATGAACATTTTGCTGTGGAAGAACACACAAAAAAGAGAGAACATATAAGAATGCACATTTTCATTAAAGGACGACTGAGTTTGCACAGTGAGACAAAGTTTGTTATTGAGGTTTCAAAAGCCAATCCGGGATGTAAAGGGCAGAATTTGAGTGTGTTATCGTCTCTGATTTCACATGATGGCTCTCTTGTGTGGAGGTGTGCGAGTCTGGCCGCAGACCAGAGAGAGTCGGTCCTCCCGCAGAAGACCAGGCCGGTTCCTGAGCGCAGAGGCGGGCAGGAGACTTTCCCAACAACAGCAGAAAAGTTGTTTTCGTTACCAGGGGTCGTGAGGGGAGTCCGCGGTGGACAGGCTGCTCTGGCTCCCTTCCGTCTCCATTCTCCTGGTCCTCGCTGTGCGCGTGAGTGAGTGAGTGAGTGAGTGCTGGTGTGTCCGAGCCGAGCCGAGCCGAGCCGTGCGGGGGGACAGGCGGAGAGTGAGTGAGAGGAGCTGGGCGGGTTTGGCCCGGGGTGACAGAGAGAGGGGAGCGGGCCAGATGCAGGCTGGGACAGACTCCACCTCCTCCTCCTCCAGTCAGTCCCCGCAGGCTGCTGTGTCTCTCTCTCTCTCTCTCTCTCTCTCTCTCTCTCTCTCTCTGTCGTCCCACCATCGAGGCACGCGGCTCCGGCGTCCAAAGCTGCAGCTGTGACCCCGCGGTGTTTCCGCTGCGGCCTTTCAGCATAAAATCCGGCGGCGCTGTTTTTCCAGAGAGGCGACAGTTGACCACGTGGACTTGGGAAGTAGTTGTAAAGCCTTTAGAGAGAAATATAAAAAAAATGCATTGTGATAAGTGATACTTATGAAAGTGACAGGCAATACTGGATCCACTGAATTGCATGTGTGTACGAATATGCCCAAAGTGCATGCAAAATGTAAATAATCCTAGATTTTGACATTTCATTCTCTATTGCTGAAGTATTTTACATTAATGTGGAAGTGATTAGCATAATGAATTGGAGTCACTTAGATTTCACTGCTTTAATTCAATTAGGTAACTGTTATGAAACAATATAAGGTGTCCAACCAACACCTCTCTCAGTCAGGCAGTGAATGAAGAAATGTGCCATATAAATAGATTTCCACTTTACTGCTCTACATTATTGATTAATAGACCCTGGGGCGTTGTTAAGGGGAGGTAAACCTGGATGATTCATGGGGCTGGGCCCAGCTTGGTAGGGGCCCATAAATGTTTAGAAAAAAACCCAGTTTATAATAAAAAAGTTATACAAAAAAAAAAACGTGATGAAAATGTAAACACACAATCAGATCAGGCATCTTTAGCCAACCATCCCATTTGCAAGTATTAGCATGGAGAGCTACCACAAGCTATGAATAGCTAATTAGCTCTTATTTAGATATTACTATAACTGTATTCCCAAATATTTGTGTGACATTTGTCAGCAAGCTAGACTAAAATGTAACATGTTCATTAAAACTAACACCAGTTGTGCAGTTATTTATAATAAAGCATGATACATCTCAGGACACAGGCAGCTATTGATAACATTATGAACCAAATATGTTAATGTTAGTGAATGTTAATGTTTGTAATGTAAACTGTTAATATAGACAAAGGATGGAGGTGGAAACTAGAATCTGCAATTTAGTATGGAGCAGCAGAATGTGATAGAACATTTAATAACACATTTTTACGATGCTACTTTAATCTCAAACATTTTGATTTCTATGTTAGAGGCCCAGTAGGTTTTCTTTCATGGGGCCCTAAAATTCTGGCAGCACCTCTGAGAAAGCAAATAGTTACATGTCTATTATAGACATGTAACTATTTACTTTCTTTTCTGAGGGATCTGTGGCTAGTCTTTTCTAGGCATTCTATTTATCAGAAAATGCTCCGATTGGCTAAGCACAGATCAACTCACAAGGCAGCCTGGGATCAGATTTCAGCGGAAAGATACGTGAACATAGTGGTACGATTGGTAAGACCGTACTTGTTTGAGCCTGAATCCCATTCAGATCATTCAGAGCAAGAGGACCAGCAACAACACTTTACAAGGCAGCAGGATGTTTCAGAGTGGTAAGTTGAATGCGTTTTTATTTTATTATATAATGTTTTAGATAATGACGGTTTGTCAGCTAGACAAGTGGATAGCTAGCATACCAAGTTTCCCTTAGTCAGAAGTTGGAACATTTTTGAAAGCATGCGGATCAAGTCTTAACACTTAATTGTTTCCTAATAGATTAATTAGTTTTCACAGATAATTTAAACCACTTACTCTATGAAAAGGAGACTGATTTCCTCCAGTTTACCTTTCTGTAGGTGCACTTGTGGACATTGTGACCAGATGCCCACCGATATGGAGGATGTGTGCTGCAGGGAGACATCACTTTATTAAATTCAACGCTGTTGTTCTGGATTACTCAATCTAAAGTGTTATTATCCAGTCTCAGTCACTGCGTGTGTGGGTTCAGGTAAATAATTGATCTGCAAGATCATCCTCAGGCCTCAGGAAGAGCTCATAGATCTAAATGTTGTCCTTGTAAGATAATAATATGATTGATTATTGGGAGCTTAGCACAGTGTGCAGACTTTACTTTTTGTACTTTGTAGCATCCGGCATACATTCAATTATTATTATTATTCATTTATTAACTTATTTGTTTTTTGTGATATTGACGGCTGGCTGTATATTATCACTTACATAGTAAAATCTGCATTACCTGTAAAGCATCCCAGTGAATGGGTACACCACACTCTTTGGTGCAAAGCGGATGACAACGCTCTGGAAGGCCTCAAGAGAGGATGTTTGGCGGTGAGGGCTTAATTTTTCCACACCCTTGAACCTATTGTTTGCAAGGACCTTCTCCAGCCTATATGAAGCCTTTGATCCTGAGTGTTTAGGAAATTATTTTATAACCGTTTAGAAAATACCTTTGGATGCCAAATGTAATGGTTTCATATGACCACCAGAGAAATATGCCTTAATAACAAGATTCATATATTTCCAATGAATAAAACAAAAACAAATATATTCCTGGCTTCAACCACTTCCTCTTTTCTCTGCCTTAATGGAGTCTTCCCATTCATCGTCCTCCTCCTCTAGTTCCAGCGGTGGTCTGTTATTGTGTGGAAGGGGCTTCAAGGGTGTTGAGGTGAGAAGTGGGGGAGAATTTGTCCAGAATTCATGCAATGTAGACTTTGACTCATTTGAAATAGCAGATATTTCTAAGTACAACAAACAGAAAATACCACGACTCATTACCTATCATGGAGTGCATAGAACAAGATATCTGTAAACAGTCTCTAAGATTAACATTAAATGTCTGCTCCCATTATGTACTGTCTCACAGAAAAGGTTCCCATAACTTACAGTGCCTTGCAAAAGTATTCATACCCCTTGACCATTTCCACTTTTTGTGATGTTACAAGCACAAACCTAAATGTATTTTATTGGGATTATATGTGATAGACCAACACAAATTAGAGCTTAATTGGGAAGTGGAAGGAAAATGATACGTGGTGTTCAAGATATTTTACATATAAATATCTGAAAAGTGTTGTGTGCATATGTATTCAGCCCCTTTTCTCTGATACCCCTAAATAAAATCCAGTGCAACCAACTGCCTTCAGAAGTCACCTAATTAGTAAATAGAGTCTATAGAGACATATCCCAAGCTTTGAACATTTCACGACGCACTGTTCAA
>JAVQJF010018865.1:0-32060 GCA_036023855.1 Gadopsis marmoratus | reverse complement strand
GCAGTTACTCTAGGAGAGCTGGACAGGGCCGTAGAAGGTCCTTAACCCAGCAGCAGGACCGGTCTGCTTCTTTGTGCAGGGAGGAACAGGATGAGCCCTGCCAGAGTCCTACAAAATGATCCAAAAATGATGATACAAAAAATCCAGCAGGCCAAAGACCTCTACAGGCCTCTATAACGGCACCCTGACTGCCATTAGGTATCGGGATGAAATCCTTGGACCCATTGTCAGACTCTATCCTGGTGCAGTGGGTCCTGGGTTCCTTCTGGTGCACGACAATGCCCGGCCTCATGTGATGAGAGTATGCAGGCAGTTCCTGGAGGATGAAGGAATTGATACCATTGACTGGCCCACACACTCGCCTGACCTAAATCCAACAGAACACCTCTGGGACATTATGTTTTGGTCCATCTGACGTTGCCAGGTTGCACCTCAGACTGTCCAGGAGCTCAGTGATGCCCTGGTCCAGATCAGGGAGGAGATACCCCATGACACCATCCATCGTCTCATTAGGAGCCCCAACGTTGTCAGGATGCATACAAGCACGTGGGGGCCATGCAAACTACTAAGGACCATTTTGAGTTGCTGCAATGACATTTCAGCAAAATGAGCTAGCCTGCTGCATCGTTTTATCACTTTGATTTTCGGGGTATCTTTGAATTCAGCCCTCTGTAGGTTGATAATTTTCATTTCTATCGAACGATGTGGCATCCTTTCATTGCCCAGTCCATATCAGTATAGATATCCAGCATGATTGTTTTTTCCCATTGAGATCTGATGTGTTTTCAACCTGTTCCTTAAATTTTTTTGAGCAGTGCATATATATATATAATATATATACTATAGATCAGTATAGTATGGCATAGAAGAGAACAGTATAATACAGAACAGAACAGTATAGTATAGTATAGAATGGTATGGTATAGAATAGAACAGTATAGTATTGAACAATATAGTATCAAAATGCATTGTATATTATAGTATAGTAGCGAATAGTATAGTATAGATGTACTATAGTACATAATAGGTTGTACATGAGTTCAATGAAACAAACAAAAAGTGAATTCCATAAAACTGAAGTGTAGCTATAAGAATGACATATGAATGAAATATTCATCAATATAACACCTTAAACACCTCTTTATTAACTCTATTAACTGTTTTTAAAAAGGGAGTTTATTTGGTGAGCAAACAGTTGCCATATATCCTCTCCGCTGTAAGAATAATGGTGCTCCCACCTCATTAACAACACGTCAAGAAGAACATTACAAAATGGCCTCCCCTCACAGGAACAAAAAGGCCCTGTTCCTATGAGACAGGAGATCAGCGTGGTCAAGGCCAGTTAGAGCATGTCTTTCACTTTGAATGCAGACTGTTTAGAGACTAGTTCCAGATCTTGTGGATTGGTTTGTCCTCATGGATTAAAGTGAGGAGCAACACAGCGTCACACACCGGCATGGCTTTCCAGCAGTGCACCATGTGTGTCTCTTTAGCTTGGCTTTGTGCCCACGATGCTGACAGACTGTGGAAGTACAGCAGAGGCTCGCGGGGTGATGCCACAGAGCACTTAGTGTAGCCTATAAACCACATGCAACCTGACATACATTCAAACACTCATGAATATACTCATCCCTGTTCTTCTCTGAGGACAGTGTACAGCAGCTTCAGTCTATGAGGGCAGTGGTTGCAGACAGTTTGGAACAAGCTCATCTTGTACAAGAATACCACTTAGTGGTCGTCATGTGTATTGCAGGTCACAATAATGCACAGAAAGATTTGCACAAGGAAATAAAAAATTCTAAATTTCCTCAAATTTGTTACATTTTTACATTTATACCAAATGTTTAATTTTGACAATAGTTTATTACAATAGTTTAATTAGATTCCTCCATCAGCGTTCTCATAAAGACAGACATTAGGTGGGGCTAAAGTATTAAGATGAAATGCAGTGAGCAGCGTCAGAGAAATTCACCATGGAGCAGACAAGCAGTAGCTCTGGATCAACATATTTTGTAAGAAAAAATATTATGAATATTTGCAGAATTGAAAACTGAAATGTTCCAAAAAATTCTAGATTTATATGATTCTCTAATGTTAAAAGAGGTTTCACTGTCACAGTTTTTGTAAAGTACCATGAGGCAGAGAATAAAAAAAAATCAATTTTATTGTTTAAGTGAAGTCATTGTTGTCACGTTACACTGGGGTTATTGATTTGCAATTTCACAATTTCAATTTGACTGCCGTGCTGAACAAGGTTAAGTGTCCTCATAAAAATATTGAGCGTGATTATTGTGCTATAGTTCGTAAGTGTGCATAGCTGATGAATGTAGTGTGTCCATGTGTTATCAGTGGACAGGCAGACCTGACGTCTGGCTGCTCAGCCGTCTTGGCCTGTTCTGATGTCTGCTGTGCAGAGAGATTGACAGGCCTGTATGTCAGCAAACATATTTCTCACCTGTGATTCATACTGACTTTGTTTGGCTACTGATGAGGGCTGCAGGCACCCAGCTTCCGCTCGTCCCCCCGGCCAATCCCCAAATCCTTTGCACTCAATATGGAGCTCTCTCTCTTTCTCTTTTTAAAGCATTTTGTTTACTGAGGTACAAACTTGATTTAAATAAACTTGAACAAATGAACGATAAAGTCAGAACTCTGCTTTGTTCTTGCATCAGTCACTGTGCTTTTGCCCCACATGCACCTTCTGTTAACACTGAATGGAACCGAATGAAAATAAAAGATTGATAGAAAATGATAATTAAAATAAACATTTGATAATTCATTATTTTCACATGAACAACACGATGTTTGCACATATTTGATAAGAATGCATTTAGTTTGTGCTTATTACATATTTGTTAAAGAATTTAATTGTACTTTGCGCCACTCTCGCCCAGGTATAGTCATACTGTTGAAATAATATTGAAATAACAATAAAACATTTTCTTCTCTGTCCATGTGACATGAAAGCACATTAGCCAAATTTTGGCATTACATTTTTTGTTTAGTAAATTCTGTGCACTGTGATGTTGTATTAAAGGTGAGTCCGTGATTGCACAAGGAGAGTCAAACAGTCAGTTGGCAGGACCTCACGCATCGCACACCATCTTAAGAAACACACACTGACAGTAAGTAATGATCTGTCTGTGTGTTTGGTGGATTAAAATCTTACGTTTGACCGGTGTGTTGTTAGCATGTCAGCTAATCAGCACGAGTGTGTTCAATGGTATAGCACTGAGGGAGGGTGTTTTCCTTTTGTAAAGCCAATAGTAACTCATCTTTGTGTGTGTGAGGTAGAGAGCAGAGTGATGGTTTGATGGGGAGCTGATGTGGTCATGGCTCATGTCTCCCTGTTTGCGTCATCACCTATAGGATGTGACTCCTGCCAGCAGAGCTGCAGCTGCTGCTCTTGCTGTTGTAACCGTGTCAGAAGCACACAAAAGGAATCTTGCTTTAGCCCACATGTTAAAAAAAACAATCATCACATCAGCAAAAAGCAAACTCTCCCTGATGACTCTCAAGCAATAGAATTCATATTTTTACATTTTCATTTGACAATATTTGAAACTATCTGTATTTTCTAATACATAGCTGCACGTGCCCGCTCTCATGTGCATGTCTGAAGAGACACGTGTGACCCCCTGTTTTGCCTGCAGTTTTACAAGATTGCACAGTGAAGCGTTTTACATGGCTGCGTGACGTCAGCAAAGCCAATGAGCACTGTTTGTTTTGTTTTGGGGGTTTTTTTCTCTCCCCTCCACAGACCTCTGACTACATGTTCATCATTGTAGTTATCCTCTAGAATTACGGATGTGATAATCTAGGTCAGAAGTGGTGCCAACAGAAACACTGCCCAATAATCTAAATAACCAGGATTTGTATGTGTGAGAGATGCAAGAGTGTGTGCGTAAAGATTGAACTCTGTGTGTGTGTGTGTGTGTCAGAGAGAAAAAATTAAAAAATATATGGTTTTGTGAATTTATTTCTGCATTTGTGCAATAAATAAGGCTGTTTATTTGATTTGACACTTGAATTGTTTTTACCAAATACTACAGTATATCAGTTAATCAGTTAATAATTCTGTAGACTTCAGAGCCAATCCTAAGAATTACTACTTGATGCTATAATAATATAGCATAAATAAAACATATGATATAATTATAATAATTCTGGACTGGTGGCTTTATTAGCAGAGCTGATACTGACACAAGACATCCGTTTGGTTCCTATGGAAATATTGGCACTTGCAGGCTATATCAGGCTGCATTTACTTAAATATATAAACATTAGCTTGATGGTGAACAGCTTGATGTTATAAAAGGTGCAAAAGGTTTATGAGAAAATTTATTTTTCAGCACTGTATTTTCTTTTTCCAGAAATGCAAAGTCAGAATCAAATCTCTGACTGTGGTTTCCCTTGAAGGGAATAAAAATAAATATCTGCTGGTGCTAATTTAAACGTCACTGAATGGTGCGGTATATGTGCACATAAATTACATTTTACCATGTGTGTGTGTGTGTGTGTGTGTGTGGGCCAAGCATTCAGGCAGGCATTATTTGTGCCAGCTTTGTGACATAGAGGACATGAGGCCCAGGCGGGTGCTGTGAGTGGCAGTAACAGCGTCTCCTGCTCGAGCCCGCCCCATCTCTGACTTTATTGGCTCCAGCTCTGACGCAGATACACCCACCAACCCCCCCCCCCCCCCCTTGCACATTTCTTTCATCACGTTTTTTTTCCATCCATTTAAAAAAAAATTTGATTCATGTGCTTTCTGCTCCCTCCACTGCAGCGCTCCACATCACATATCTGCACCACCTGTCCGCTATGCGACCTACCAACGTGTTTACTCTGTTTACTCTTGTGCACTGATGGAAACCTTATCAACATTTCTTTCATTTATTTCTCGCCACATTATCCACGTTAATCCTCTTTCCTTTTGAATTTAATTGGGCAACGGGTCTGAATCACAGTGAGCCACTGAGAGCATTAGAGGTGTTTTACGGTCACATTAAATTTGTCAGCATGTGGCACACAAGCAGAATATGGCTTCCGCTGTTTCAGTCAACTTCTGCATTAAAACTGTTGAGATGTACAATGAAATAGGTTATCATACAAGGCTTGGTGTAAGCGCAATCATGTAGTGATCGAATGTTAAATAAACTAAATGTTGGCGAGAGATAATATATATATTTTTAGGGACTGTATTCATTTTGTAGCTTTTGTGAGGGAGCACTTGACCAGAAAAACAAAACAAAAACAGATGTGTCCCTCTAGTTATACTCCTTCTCATTTAAAACTTTTACTGTTGACAAATTAACTAATAAAATGAAACATTTTAAAATGAAATAACTACAAGCATATAATCCACCTGAAACTATACTTAAAGGTTTTAATTGGAGAAGGGAGAATTTTTTTTGTCTTAAAATGCCATAGCAAGTTTAGGTCTAAGGGACTTGATTTTTACACTGTACAAGCCATTTAGCATTATACCATTTGGGTGCAGTTGTCCACATTGTCTGCTAACAGTGCATCTGATGCTCTGAATTTAGGCAGCGGAATTCTGGCAGTGCTTACAAAGGCTTAATTTTGCAGTGAGAGTAAGCGCTGCTGCTCGGAGTGCTGCCTTATACACCTATGTCACTAATGTTTGGATGCTTTTTTTTACCGTCTAGAGTGACGTTCATCAGGTTGAAGTGATGCACGAGAATACCCATCAGCTCCCAGGGGTGCTACAGTTTGCCCTGACCTCTCCCCTGACCTCCATGTAGAAAAATGGGAAAGTATATGAGACTTTCCCTGCAGGGATTAAATAATTAATCACTGAGAATAACATTTATTTCCTAATAAAATTTACCTTTAAATCATTCATTTTTATAAGGGATTTCATTCTTCTAGTGCTACGCAGTATAGTAAGGCTACAGTAGTAACACGTATGTGCATAGCATGTTTTATTGTTGAATCATAAGAAATGCTAGATGATGTCTATGGCTGCTTTTATCAGCTTTTCTGCCCTTTCATAACTAAGATTTCTAGCTCTGACCAGTTTACTACTCAAAAGACAAAAAAATACTGTTTAACACCACAATTAGACCTAAAGCCCTTTATCCTACATTCTGTATGGTAGGATCTAAGCAAATCAAGCATGCCAACTTTGGCATGTAATCTTCTAATCAAATCACTAAAAGAGATCACTATTATGACAGGTAAGACGTTTCAGAAATGTTAATGTATATAAATATATATACATATAAATATATATAATGTTTAATATTACATACATACAGTATGACAATAAATATATTTTTTGAATGATCCACCTTTGGCATTGGAGCACTATAAAATTGTAGATTTTCTCAGTTTTTCACCATTGCAATTTTCTTTACTATTTATTTTCCTCTTCTTTTGCCGTGTCCTCCCAATGTAGAATGGCCATTTTCTTTGCCCTGAAGTTCTGGTTACTGTTAAGTTCCACTGTTGTTCTTGGGAGGGTGTAGACAGCCATGCGCCTCCAACAGTTCACATGGAAATGGGTTCTTTTCACCGCAAGAAGCATCACTGGTACAGCTTACGCAAAAAATGTGGGTTTTTGGGGGGGTCTCATTTTTTTGTAGCCCTGGCCATCAATTCTCTTGGTTCTAATAACATTGTACTTCCCAGGTTAATTGCTGCCCTCTGGGAAAAAGTCCCACTGAGCAACAAACATGAGTAATCTCCTGCCTGTTGTTGCCTTGCATGTATCTAGGTCTTATCAGTTACTTTGGTGAGGATATGTGTGCCAAGACCAACCAGTAAGAGTCGCTAGAGCAGTTAAAAGGACATGATCATTGACAAGATTAATTTACCCACGATTATATTCTGTAATGACAAGTGTCAAGTCTCTACTGGACCTGTCCTAAAATACTAGATTTAATTTTATGTTCTTTAAAACTCATCTTGCAAGTGAAATATTGTGGCAGTTGTTTGAAGCTCGGGCTTGAGTGACTGAATCGTTGTCGGTTTGACCAGATAATTGCCAGACTTGTCTCAACTACCATTACCCACCAGACTGCTACAAAATCCAGCTGTATGTAGGATCCATTTAGTTGATCTTACAAATAGAAATAGTGTCTAGCCTGAATTAGACTCAGGTATTTACTGCATGTGGCCTGCACCAAATTGGGTTCGATTATCCAGTTAGTCATCCCAATTGGTCTGCATTTTGCCCACTGAGCTGTCATGCAGTTTCATCATCCCTTGTCCTTAACCTCTGAAGCACAGTTGGCAGATAAAGGGTAATAAATGTGGAGGGTGTCCAGCTCTGCCATTTTGGGGACCCTGACTCCATGCTCCCATGCAGGTGCTGTGCCGTTGTGGCAACACAGCTCTTAGCAAGAGGCTTGTCATACTGGAGATGCCAGATGTGCAGAGGCCTGCAGAATTCTGGCAGTCCTCTGAATTTACAAACGCTTCATTTTGCACTAAGAGTTCGGAGCATTGCCTTAAAACCTACGTGGCTAATGTGAAGCACTTGGTCCATTTAATTTCTTTATTGTAAAGCACTTTGAACTGCATTTGTGCTATATAAATAAAGTTTATTATTATTTATTATATTAATGTTAGCAAACGTTTTTTTTAACCATCTAGCACGACCTTCTTCAGATTGCAGTGATGCACAAGAATACCCATCAGCTCCCATGGATGCTACAGTTTTCCCTGACCTCTGACCTGACCTCCATGTAGATAAATGGGAAATGATATGAGACTTTCCTTTGCCTGCTGCAAAGTAATCTGCAAAGGGGAGCGCGGTTGTTCTGTGTTTAAGGTGTCTGCAGAGCAGATGGTAGAATCCTATATAACATTATACACCATAATGGAAAGAACAGGACTGTGTTTCAGTAAGATCAGTCATTTAATCAGCACCACCCCAAATGAAGTCTTCCTCATCAGGTTCCATGGACATGATGTTACTGTCTGTGAGTCCATAAAAGGCAACCCTCACCAGATCACCCTGTTTCCTGTTGACAAGCCAGTGTTGCACCTCTTCTGGAGGAAGATGCAGGCAGCTGAAGAGCTGTTTTTATTAGTTTTATTAGTGGACACTTGCCCTTGGGGACACAACATGTATTCCCTGCTGTGCCATCTACACAGCATATCCTCTGATGTGTCTAATGTCTTTAATGGTTCCATTGCACTGGACTCTTTATTTCCTGTCCTCATGTCTCACCACATGGAAGGAAGTCCTCCAAGACACAGCCGATTCAGTACATGTGGCAGCTGCGCAGACAACTGTGGGTTTATGACTACATGTCCACTGAGAAGATGCTCCAGTCTCAAGATCATGTGCACTCATGGTCCCCCCTCACAGGGCAGACTTTGCCCTGGTTCATCTGCAGCCGGACAAACCAGCTACTACAGAATGGATTATTTTAGTCTATTTTGCAACAATTTCTCACCGGTTGAATAGAAAATCATTCTGGTTCAACCCAACAACTGTTCCACCCTTTTTGCGGGCCATGGGAAATATGGGTTAAGTCAACCGAGACAAACTTCTACTCGCTGTACTCAACTCCCTCTCTCCTTGCTGCAGTCAAAAAAGCATCACAAAAGTTGAACCTCTTGGATATTTAGACTTATAGTGGACCCAGGTCTGATGTCATTGACATTTTTTAAGGCACTCACATGTACCTACCCTGGACTAGATGGACAAACCAGGACAGTGGCTGTCCAGGTAACCTGACTGATGCACCTTCTACATCCCCCTGCTAATAAAGATCATGGTCATGATTTTGACAGTCCAACACCCTCTGGATGAGGCGAAGTGAGTGGTATTGTGGTGACAAAAAAACAGACAGACTGAGTGAGGAATAAACTCAGGAGATGAGAAAATCCTTCCCACCATCATGCTTCCCTGTATCCTCCCCTTTAATCTTGGTTGCCATTTTCTGTGCGAAAGAACAGAGACTCATATAGCTAACAATCTACAAGCTAATGGCGGAAATAGGTTTCGAGTGAGCTTGGTACTTGTGTTTCTTGCTTATTATGGTTTGTTATAATGACTTGCTGCAGTGAGGAATTTAAATTGTCGATGAGCTCATATAAAAAACTAAATATACAATATAAAACCCGCTACAGAGTATTTTCAGTGTATTTTGCGACATTAACTAATTTGTGTACTTTTATTTATGATTACTGTATTCAAAACATAACTACGGTATATTTATCCCCACTATTTTTGTCTTGCTTCTGTGATATCTAAACACACACACACACTACTGTATGTATCACTAACATTGCCTGAAAAAAGCTATAGGGCTTTCTACCAATACAGGCCAAGATCAAGATTATTCGTGTAGGATACTTTTCTTTGTTCTTTATTGTAGGAACGTGGCTAAGACCACAGCAACCACACACTGCATTTGGTTTCAATCAAACAACCAGTCACTATGTTACAAAATTTGCCATACAGTCACAGAACAGGTGAGAGGAGGAGAAGGAGAGCGAATAATGAGATGAATGGCTCTGATGTCCCAATGATGTCTTAGAAGAAGAAGAAGAAGAAGAAAACAAACAAAACAGAAAGAGGTTCAGAACATTGAGCGGTAAACAAAGATGTCATCTTTTCTCCTGGGACTGTGAGGATGTCTGAGTGAGCAACATACCTTTCCTCTGGGTATGTCTAATATACTACAGTCTGGCAGCAGTTATTCAAAATGGCAATTATTAAGATGACAGAGGGCAGGTAATGATGTGCTGTGATTTGTATTTCCATTAACCTAAATTATGCACCTATCCCACATTTGTCCAACTGGATCACAGTGTAATGACGTCCGTTGACGTCACGTTTCTGATGATCCGCATTGCAGTCGCATGCAAATTTGTGCATGTCAGGCTTTGTGTAAATGTGGAACTTCTTTTTTCTTTACATTATTATTATTGCATTTTCCGGCAAATAAGGGTAAACAGAGGCAGTAATATGCTCATTGGTTGTTGAACTAGTTGCGAGCCAAGCTGTGAAGATGTGCATAACTCCCTCAGCCCCCCCAGGGACCCTGTATTTTCATGGGCCTGCCTCTGACGTCAATGCTCCGGCTGTCCTGTGGATTGTCAGAACAGACTATTCAGTTGGGGGGAGGGCACTGGAAGTCTCTGTGGTGTGTGTCTGCCGCATGTGATGTGTGTGTGTGTGTGTGTGTGTGTGTGTGTGTGTGTGTGTGTGTGTGCGCACGCGCGCGTGTGTGTCAATGTAAGTATGCTCCTGTGTGTATATGTGTTCATGTTTGCGTGTGCTTGCATGTGATCTGTAAATGTTTCACTTACATCTGGGGTGTGTGTGTGTGTGTGTGTGTGTGTGTGCAGCGTGCAAAAAGCTTGTACAGAGCCTTGAATCAGAAATGTGCTTAAGTGGATGAGGTCTGTAATGTGGGGGTAGGGGGTAAGGCTGTGTGTGAACAAGCGCACACACGTCTGAAGATGTGCAGCTCTTACATCGGGAGACAGCCCGTAGTCATCAGGAGGATGTTTGCTAAAAGCAGCCGAGAGGGGAGCAGTTAAGCATGGCTGCCGACCACGTCGCTCTTCAGTCAGCTGTTGATCGCCCAGCAGACAATTGTAAAGCTGTTCTCTCACCAAACAGCCATAGGAACCTACTGCATGTGACACACACATGCCAATTTTAAGACAGATGAGATTTCAGCTACTTTCATCATCACCATTTTTATTTTTTTTGATTTCCATAATTTTCTCTGTAACACACATGCTATCCGTTCACAGATGGATATGGGATTTGGAGGCAGGATAATGTTGACAGAGAAAGGAGCGTGCACTGCCTGTCCAAATTGATACAGATCAAGCCAGAGAGAGCCCTGGCAGACATTTTGAGGTTTTCTTGGGTCTGTGGTGCGTAGTTCATTTATTCCAACGATGATATGAGATCTGAAACCATTCCAGCTTCTCAAATGTCAGGATCATGCTGCTTTTCCTTGTCTTAATCTCAATATTTGTAGGGATTGGACTATTGGTTGGAGATAATAAGCTATTTGAAGATGTCACTTGTGCTCTCATTGAGAAAATAATCAACAGTTACATGTTTCATGAAATATGAATAAATTAATACTTCTTCTACCACTGCCCTTTATCAGCATTTTAATGTCAGGAGCAACATGCATGGAGATAGCTATACAACTGATATATGCTATACTGTGATTAGAATATTACTGTGATTTGAAATGAAAGGTAAATGAAAATGTATTTATCAAGATCTTAAAATGTCAGGGTCAAAGTAGCAAGTTGATAAACTAGTCCTTTACTTGCCCGCTGGATGCCAGGCAGCTCCCTGGCAACCAACAATGTGTCCCTGACAAAGTGCAGCTTGCTTTGTGCACTTAAAATAGTACAGGAATCATCTGACAGCTCAAGATTCGCCGGGATCATTCTGTTGCTTTTGAATCTTCTAATAAGACTCCTGTGTATCATATATACATACATTCAAACAGAACACATGCCATTTTTTTTTAGCAAATACAGCTTTCTGTGTAGTATAAAAGCATTACTTTAGTACAATTCATATTTGGCTTTTTTTCCCCCATAGAAATGATTTTGGTGTATTTCATATAAAGTGGACTGATATAAACACCGTTGAAACATCACTTTGATTTTACAGGTCTATCCTCTCAGTCACTTCCTGTTATGTATGTAATAATTCTTCAAACATAAAAACGGCCGTGGATCAGAAGGGTTCACCTGTGGGTCGCAGACAGAGAGTTCAGGCATCCTTTGTGGTCTACTGCATTTCGCTATACTTTCTTCATCCATAACCGTCTCGCATAAGCTCATAAACGTCCAGTCACGAACTTTGCCACTTTAAAGCATTTGTTTTGTATCTAAATAACCATGCATAAGCTTGTTGAAGTTCAGCAGGAGGATACCCAGAGGTGAGCCCTGCAGGAGCTGACCGAGCTCGCTGAGCTTCATCAAGTCAGAGTTTTTAACTGCCTCCTGCATTTATTTCAGTTTCATATTTAAGAGTAACATATCATTAATGTTAAACAGATTAAAGCCATGAAAATGGGAGTTTGTATGTGAGCGTTTCAGATCAAAACGATATCTAAAGGATGTGTAGGCTCAAATAAAAGGCTGACATTGTTCTGCATGTTCATTGTCTTATTTCATTTAAATGGCTGTACTTATTTGGCTCTCCCTTCAGTGTCGCCTGCATTCAGCCTCCCTAATTTCCAGGCATAAGAGCATATTATTAGATTAGTATTTCAAATGAACAGATGCATGCTTTATTGCCATGCTGCAATAAAGGTAGCATCATATATACAGAAACTTACAGAAAGTCATGTGTTCCTGTAAGATGCAGGTTGTGTCTTCGTTTAAGGGCTTTTCTCGTCGTGCTGAAATGGAAGGAGAAGCGACAGAGTGTGTCAGAGAGAATCCATTATGTTATATGTGACCTCTGAATGGTCCAGCTGCTCGAGAGTGTAGGAATGCCAGTGATTGATAGCACACATGCTGACGTAACCCGCCACAGCTCTCACACCTCTCTCTCTCTCTCTCGATATAATCAGTATGTAATGCTGCGGCTGTGAGGGAGTCTGGCACACTTTGCGCTGTATCATGTTGCCGACTCAGAGCTGTTTAGGTGCACTGTGAGCTCTGATAACAGAAGCACACGTCTAGGTAGAGATAGGGAGCTCACTTCATTTGGAGCTCGATGTGGGATCCTCACTTAAACTATTCACACAGAAAGAAAAACAGATTGGCTATTTAAACAGGAATAATTGCATGCCTGTTGATACTTGTTGTGCAGTTAATCTGGATTTAGATCTTTATGTATGCTGTATAGGTTTTTGATTTATGGCACAAAATTTGTTATATGTGGGGGTTGTTTTGCTCTACCAATGTCCTGCAAATGACTATCTTTAAGGCAAAACCTGTACAGTTAACAGGAACATGGTATGGCCTTAAAGATGTCAGAGAAAGCTCAAACTGACACAGGAAGTCCTTCGACTAAGACTTGAATTTGAAAATAATAAAAAGAAGACATGGGGGGAAAATCTAGCACTGGTGTAATTCTGTGGTTTCATATCTTAATTGTGCCATTTTCTAACTCTAACCTTGTAGACGCCTTGTTGTATTCAGAGTGTTGTATTCAGCTTCCATTGTTTTTGTTTCTCCAGTCAGTGCAGAATGTAAAATGTTCTTCTGGCTGACCTGAATTTGAGGTTTATTAGATTGCTTTTATTATTATCACTATGGGACTGGATATTATTATTATTATTATAGGATTATACTTCCACGATTCCAGTGAGCATGTGTAGACATTTCAGCTGCACTGCAGATGTGCAGGCTTTTCAGTCATTTGCATAGTCAGGCCTTTGGTAAAGGAATTGACTACATTCATTTATTTTCTCGTGCCAGTTCAAGGCGATATTTACAATTATAATTTATGTAAACGTATGACTGAGTTAGCCAGGTGAAATGCATCAAATTAATGCATTCCTTTAGTAGGCTATCTAAATGCAAGTCTCTGCAGATATTTGAAGTCAGGAGCTGAAATATCAACAGTGATCCAGAAAAAGGCAGAAAGACAAGTCTTATTTACTTCAGACAAAAAGAACCTCATTTAAAATCTCGAGCAAGATAAGACACGAATTAGACCTTGGTTGATGTTTAGACTGCCCCTACTTGCTCACTCACTCCCACACATACACACATTGTTAATGTGTTTTCTGTACATTAAATAACCATTTCTTGTCCTGCACCCTAATGAAAATGTGTGTTTAAATGTTTAACTTTTATCTTTATTAATGGTGGTCTTACTGCCTGCTGCTTTAAATGAAAATCTGATCTGAATGAAGGTGTTTGTTGGAAACAAGCCATTCATAAAATTTGCTCTGTTGATACCCAGCCTAACTCTGATCCCTGTTTTTAACTCTGCTGAAGAGGTCAAAGGTCAGGGCCAGGCTCTGGCACCTGAAGAGCAGGGATTAATTCAGTGTCCTGCTAAAGACAGCAACATGCTCCAAACACTGTGCTGCACCTTTTTCAGTCATTGTAGCCAGTAGTTGCTTTTACTCTGTCATGCTGTGACTTTGGTGGCTGTCGCCGTCTCCTCCTTGACCCACTGAGTCGTAGATCAGGGTCCAGCAGCGTGTCTCCGGAGACCCGCTGGACATGTGGCTCGGCCCCCTTTCACGCAGCCAAACTCATGAACAGGAACGGCCGCTCAGCAGCGTCAAGCGCGCGCGTGCCAGGCCGGAAACAAGACCGACTCTTCCTTCAAACTAAAACACATGTGTTGATTTGTAAGAAGAACGCGTAAGCCCACTGGATGAATGTCATTTTTGACAACAGCCTATTTAACCGTAAGCATCAGGACCCCTGTTTTCCTGCTTAAATTCTTGATGACATATCGTTTTGTCACTTTCAGTATTCCGTGCAAGGCGCCATGCACAGCGTTTGGCTTTTATTTTGAAAATGTGAGAAGAAGTCATGCTTGATAGTTGTGGCTCACTTGACGCTGGCGCTTCTGTCTTTCCCTCTATCCCCGTGTGTGTGTGTGCGTGCGTGCGTGCGTGCGTGCTTGTGTGTGTGTTTACTCCCACTTCTGTGTCTGTGCGTCGTCGTCTCCGCTCCCAGTCTGCTGCTGCTGCACATTCACAGCGGAGCCACCACGCCGAGGAGGCGGGCCGACTGTAGCTACACCTCGGCCAGCGGTGCTGGGTCATAGCGCTGGTGTAGGGGTGGATGGGGGGGCGGTGGGCAGCACACTGCTCTTCTTGCCCTAAAACCGTGCACAGCCTGAAGCATTGAGGACACCATCACCTCAACGCGTCCGGGACTAGTTTTTGGTTCTTGCCCAGACGCACCAAGTTGCAGCTGCAGAGGCGCACTTCTCTCCGCGGCTCCTTCTCTCCTTCTGCGCTCACAGTCCGAAATGGAAGATGGTCCGTCTTCAACAAGCTGTTTCAGAAGGTTAACGGACTGTTTCCTGGGTGCAAGTAGGTATTTCTGACTAACTCCGCTAAAGAATCAAACAAAATCTCTCGCCGAAATTTTCCCGCAGAAAAACACGAGCAGCCTTTGACTGCGAGTAGATCGCGAACAACATGGACATATTTCGCTCGCGCGGGCTGCGTACGTTACTCGCCCATGTGTCTGCACAACTTTATGAATGACAGATTGATGGCTGAGCTAGATGGGTGGGGGACGTCGTCGGAGTGGGAACAAGCGGGACTGTGATTCGGAACATGTTTCCCTTCAGCCCTTTATAATAAGGTTTATGAATCTCGGATCTGAGTCTGTGAAGGAGGCGACAGGCAGCAGTGCTGCAGTGAGACAAGTCAACATCCTGCGCCGGACTGATGGTAGAAAGTGTCGATGCTGCTCGCTTCTCTCTGGTACAATTAACCTTAAAAATATTCCTGTGCAAGTGTGACTTCAGGACTTCAGGTAATTTCTGTTATTACAGAAATTAGTGTGTTATTATTATTATTATTATACAAACTAATATTTTTCATATATATTGCAATAATAGTATAGCTACTAATATTCATATAACACTCAGAATGTCTATATATTCTTATTCCGTAGCTGTGAGAAATGTTTAGCCTCCCACAAGAAAATCTATTGGCTTTTATGTCAGCTTTTGTTTTCAGCACAATATGATTGTATATGTCAGAGGCAGGAATTAAACATTACTTTTATTGAAGCTATAATTAAATGTACTGAGGACCTGGTGCCAGCATAAGAAAAAATATACAGAAAGTTCAGCGAATGCACTTGTCATTTTTTCTGTCACCGCCATAATTCTCCACCTATAATAAACTTATATTCCCTCAGCATGTCTGCGATGCTCAGTGGTTAACTAGCCGTCCCTTGTTGCATATTTTGGCATTTTAGCTGGTTTGGTGGCTTTATGATATTGCTGTGGGAACCTCTACTCTGAGAATGATCGTAGTTTATCATTTCTGTGATCATAACGTAACACTCTCTGCGGGCCACATGAATAACACTGTCAGTGGTTCCAGACGTTTTAGTGGCACCTCAAGTGACCTTTAGTGGCGACCCTGTAATAACTAGTTAGGGCCCGGGATACCGAGTGATGCCAAAGCACACACACAGCAGTAAACTGCAGTCATGGAATGTATTATTGAGGTACAGTATGTAGGTATCCCGCCCTCATACTGACCAAAAAAGGACAAGAATTTCAGATTTCGCTAAGCTTCCAGGGTTTTTGAATTTACAAAATAGCAGTAGATGTGGGTGGCTGCGGCGTCAGAGTCGAGTACCTTAAAGTAACATCTACTGCACGATGAGCAGCAATATTCAGTTGTCTTATATTAATATTTAATACTACAGACAAGTCTTTCACAAATATCTGAGAAAACGTAGCACTTTTGCTATAATTGTCATTATGTGCGAGTATCATAGCTCATATATATGCTGCGCTTATGTTGTACAGCTGTCAATTAATCTGGGTTAAATGTAGGTTTAACTCGACACACTGCTTCCCCTCTCGCTGCATATTTACCTGTGCTGGTTTGGGATGAGGGAGTCGTTTGATTTGACTTCATCCAAGGCTTTTTGACTCTCACAAAAACACACAAACACATTTAAGAACTAGGATACAAGTCATCATCTGCTCCGAGTGGTTTCATGTATTTACATGGACTCTACAAATATTAGACATGTGATAGATCACTCCAACACAGAGAAGGGGAGGGCTTCTTTTTTTGTGGTTAAAAAAAAAAAAGTGCTGTTTTGTTTTGTGGCAACTGTTGGCATGTTTATCCTCCTGTCATTGTCCTGTCTGACATGGGTCTGGTTCCTGGACTGTCCAGCAAATCCAGTCCTCCGTGGAGAGACAGACTCCAGTTTGTTGGCTCTCTCACTCCCTGGTTGCTCTTGAGTTAGTCCTGGGATCTTATATTATTACACACCATGTCGCCTCATGCTGTGGGTTCATATACATATGTGTTTGCGTGCATTGTCTGTAGATAGTTCGGATCAGTACCGGAGGTCAGTCTGGGTCAGCCCTAATGTGATCTCTCAGGCGTTTTCAAACCCAGTTGGTTGTCGAAGAATGGCTTTTCTCAGCAAAGAAGGGTGCATTGTCAGGCAGGAAGTCCTCATGCTGGACATTTCCTGCCCCGCCGCTCTCTCACAGTGAGGACCTCTTTCGGCACAGTCGTATATGAATATATAGAAACATATACTGCGCGATATGATTGGAATATGAAAATGGAAGCTTGATTAAAAGCTGAATGACTAAATAATTCCAGACTGTGCTGAGCACATGCCAAATAGCCTCTCTTTGTGATTTGTCTTCAGTGTTTATTTATACTCTCAGGAAATTCATGCCAAAGAAATTAGCTTGCTATGCAGTTTGAGCCCCTTTCTTTTAATATCAAGATCTGTGCAGCACTGGATCAGCACCAGGGCACAGTGCATGATCTGAGCGGCGAAACAGATGACATTCTCCTCAAGGCGTCCGTTGATCCCCTCGTCAGCATGTCGTGGGTTGGTATCTGAGGGGATGGGAAAAGGCCACATGCATGTAGATTTCTTTACAACTTGTCCTTGTGTCAATGCTCATAAAAGAACACGGCACTGGAGAAGACACAAGGATCTGTGGTTCTCATTACCGAGTCCCCATCGGCCCCTCTGCAGAGCGGCTGCAGAGTTCAGCATCAGTCCAGATGTGGAGCGGGGAACATGACCCCTGATCACTGATGTGGCCCAGGGGAGGGGAGGGAGGGGGAGGGGGAGGGGGGGCGCAACATCAAACCAGCGAGATGCTGACTCCGAGGCAGTTTAGGCTCCATATCAGCCGTGTTGTAGGCTGTGTGTTCTACCAGCTCTGGCTGTCACTCAGTTTCCTGTCGCTGAAGGAAGTGCACAAGCAAGTTTTGAGTTTCTAACTTGAGCTGAAGGTGAAGGTTGACCTGCTGTGTCTGTAACTGCAGTCAAGAGTGTTGCTGCTTGCCTGTGACCACACTATTAGGCTGTGGATCAGGGGACATGCTCTATCCACATCTCAGTTTGCCATTTATAGCCCCTTACCCTTTACGTCTAATGACCTGGACCATGGACGTGGAAATAATGCAAATTATATTTCCATGGAAATCTCGCCCTCTCTGTCTCTCTCATGAGTGTGAGGTGTGAGCTTGCATGTTTGTGCGGCGCTGTTTGTTTTCTCCACGTGTCTCTGGAAGTAATGCGACTGCAGTTAAAGTCTGGGGTGAAAGTGAGTTTCCTCCATTTGACACCTTTTCACTGGCTGGTGAACTAATACAGCCGCACCGGTCACCTCACCCTCGGCTACTGCAGAATGGAGCGGGGGGCACCTGCATATGTGGACACGCACATACCCAGGTTGACGGGCTCGATGAATTAATGAGGTGAGCAGTGGGAGAGGAGTCAAAGCGTTTCCATCTTCAATGTTCGCTCACTGAATGTCAGTGAGGGGATGTCAGTGACGTTGTGCTCGCTCCAGCCCTCCCAAAGATAAGATAAGAACCACATGCTCTTCCCACCTCCTGGCAAGGGAGTCCCAGGCGGACCTGCTGACGCACGCACACCCCGCAGCCCCCCCCCACTCCTCTTTCCTGCCTCAGCCTCATGTCAGGAAAGTGAAAAGTAGTACCTTGGCAGCTTGCCCTTGACTCTCTGCCAGAAGGACTGCGCTTCAAGAAAAGTGGTCTTTTCCCTTTTTCTCTCATGTGCATTTTTCATCTATGTGTTGCAGAGGAGGAACATCTTGCGTTGGCCTCTGCTGTTGACATTGCCGCTCAACATCACCTGACAGGAGCGCTGAAGACACACGTTTACGTTCTGTTCAGGCACCATCGTGCAGACAACTTACCGCTCCATGGGAGATAGAGATGAGGGATGATGACAGGGTGGAGGGGGTTTTAGCAGCTCTTAAAATGTTGCTTTATCTGCACATGTGAGTTGATTGTTTCAGTTAAAGCAGAACTTAACTTTGACAGGCCCTCCAGCAGTTTGCAACCTTACAGAGCATGAATTTAAAAACCAAACCAAGGCTAATATTATTTTATAGCGCTTTCTCTTTTGTAGAATTCTTGCAGTAATTCAGCACAACAAACAAAAAAAATACATTATTATATATTATGCAACTTTGTGGAGAGTAAAAGAATTATATAGATGTAATGACCTTTATTAGATGTAATTACATGTCATGTAAAAAAAGAAATTACACGAAAATGTTGCAAATTACAACATAATTTTTCTGCTTATGTCATTTTGGGCTTCAATTATTACAGTAGACATCAGTTGTGATCGTCCATTACCGTAATTGTTTGAAGAGTAACGCATCATGAGGATGACCACACACAGCATCCAGACCGGAACAGGTGACAGGACAGAGCACACACCTGAACACACCAAGCACCTCTGTCTCCGTGTCCTGGCGTATATCACTGCCACAAGGTGAGAAGTTCAACCACTAGGGGTTGAAAATATTTGCACTGTCGCAAAACAAACAATTCATCGAACAACGAGACATCACATGGGTTGCTGGAAAATTGTGACGGGTATATCCTGCTATTTCCTGCCATGTGTTGAACTAAATGATTATTCAATGAATCTAAATAATTATTTGACAGATCAATCGATGACAGTGAGATCCTAATGGGACTGCTTTGGGTAAGAAGCATACTTTGTGATATGTGGATGAGTTTTCTCTCATAACCTATTATTGGTATAGGTTGTTTATTGCAAAAGTAGAACAGAAAGTTAAAAAGAAGTAAAAGAGGAAGTCGATCAGCAGTTTCGTGCAATCACCATCTCTGTTCCTCAGCTCTCTCAGATGAAGACTGAAGTGACGCCATAAAGCGTGGCATTGCAGATGGGGGTTGTGCAGGCTTAAATCAAACAAAATGTAAATGGTAAAATACGGACAGAGTTGTGGCTACAGAGACAGAAATGAGGCCTTGCTTTTTCCTCATTCTCTGAAGTAGCTTCCTGTAAAGAGACGTCGCGTCATAAAGAGGCTTTCCCTCTTGTGTGCCATTGATAAATGTAGACCCGCAAAGTGTCTTATTATGATGTGTGACTCATATATGATGTGTCACCACAACTGACTCGGTATCCGGTTTCGATGCTCATCCTTGTTTCAGTACTTTAAAGTTGCTGTACTCAAAATATTTATTGAAAGCACATTTTATTATACGATGGAGTGAATTACTTACAGTTTACAGCATCTCTACAAGCCATTTACTTTTCCATATAAAATCAGGCCATGCCTAATTGATTTCCTTAATAAAAATGCTCATAAACCTGAAGCTCCCAAGAATGTGCCATTTTGAAACTTTTTCAGGATGTTTTGATGCCTGAAACTCCATATTAATACCAGAAACGGGTGCTGAAGCAATGCCAACTGTAAACGCATTCCCCGTCAAACAGGAGCGTGTTCATACTGAAACTTGGATGTGAGACCTAGACAGACTGTGACTGGTTTGGCCTTCCCTTCCCAGTCCCAGGGTGTGGTGTGCTGTAGTCAAGATAAGTGTTATGCAACAATACCTCACTGCATGAACTCAGGCTTCAGTTTTTACACAGGAAGCCCGAGTCTGAGTCAGGCACCAAAATCTCTGCCAACTGGGCTTCAGCTGCTCACAAACATGCTGCACAACAAACTGCTTCCTGCCTATAGGTTTGTCTGAATGAGCACAGAGGTGGGAAGTAACTAAGTACATTTAATGAAGTACCATTTAAGTATAATTTTAAGGCACTTATGCATGCATATTTCTATTTTATGCCACACGTCTGCTCCACTACATTTCAGAGGGAAATGCTGTACTTTTCACTCAACTACATAAAAAACATGATACATGTATACAATGCAACGCATTGTGAAAGTCTAAGCCAGCGCCCCCCAGCCTTTCTGGCTTGTGACCCATGACATAAAGTAGTGTCTAGTGGGGGCCCCTTGTCATGATTCAGATGTCGACAGAGATTTTCCCCTTTAAAACTCTTAGATGGTTTCATTTAAATAACAGTTTGAGGCCCAAAGAAGTAAAATCATCCAATATTTCACAGAAAAAACGATGAAAACAAGATGAAAGAAAACCCCGAATTATGAATACAAATTTGTAAAGCAAACTTAGATTTGTCTTCTTTCCTACGCCATTAATCATCTCACGACCTCGCAGATTTATCTCGGGACCTTTGGATGTGGGCTCACCCTCAGATAATCTAGCTCCATCTCCACAAGCAACAACAGTAAAATGCTGTTTCTGCATCAATGCATCAGTGTTTCTGCAGAGCTAGTACTTTTACTTTTGACACTTGTTGATTTCACTTCAGTAGTATTTAAATTCAAGTCTTGCCTACGTACTTCATTTTAACCGAGTATTTTTACATTAAGGCACCGGTACTTTTACTTGAGCACGGAATCTGAATACTTCTTCCACTATTGTTAAAGCGTAATCATGTAAACATGTCAAGTAAATAGCAGTGATCCTCTGCTGCAGCCTTTTGCACAGCCCTACAGTACACAGACAATTTAATGTTGTAGACAAGGGACGACCTAACTGCTCTGGCAGAAAGTTCATGGACTGGCTAAAGATTTAGAAAATTTGAAAATGTGACAAATCTATAACGAGCCTGTTAGATGATGAGGGTTTGGACTTATTTTGTACATTTTGATTTGTTTGTGTTCGACGTGTCAGAGACATTGTGCTTATTGCAATCCAATCCAAAACATTTAATGCTTATCTTGATGACGCCATTGTCTTCAGCAGCTTTGGCCCCGGTGCAAAGGAAGGTTGTACTGAGGTTTGACAAAATAAAAGCAAAAAACTCTGGTCAAACCAGTGACCAAGCCATGGCTCCTGCCACAGCAGTGTCTCTCTCCTGATTGAGGGAGCACATGTGGTTCCCAGTGGGGTTAACCATTCTGGACCACAGCATGTGGGACAGATCTGGCTGCGTCTTTGATTAGCTGTCGTATAGTCACAGGCCCGGGACACTGACGCATATCCCACAGCTCTGACTGTCACTGCGGTCACATTAGGTTGAGCTGTGGCTCGAAAGATTTCAGAAGGAATCACGGGGAAAGTCTGTGAGGTCGGCGGAAAGTAGCAGGAATGTTCAGGAAAAAAGCGCCGTCAATCACCATCGTGCAGCGATATAGTGGCTGTTGGGTCAAACCAGTCGCTCCTCTGGCTTCTCTTTCCAGAGCGCTTTAATAGACATTGACGATATTTACATTTTGTGTTTTTTTCCAATGCAATTTCTTCATCTACACGGATACAGATAAATATATTTAATGGGTCTGGCTGCCAGCGGTGGAGTTTACCTGAATGTGAGTGCGATGCTTACAGCAGATGCAGCCACTGCTTTATTAGCATCTGTTTTAAACTGAACTGAAACATTTTCAAACATTTTTGCTCTTACACTTGCTCCAGAGGAAGTCGACCCTTGAAGGCTTTCCTGTCATGTGCTCTGCCTTCCGTTAATGCATCATAATATTGTATTACACTGTCTCTTCACTGTAAGCACTCAATCAATGCATCATCATAACATAGTTTTAAAGGATTTATAGGCTGTGTCTGGTCTGATGTAGGTTTTTCCTCGGCGCAATAGAGCTCCACTGTTGTACAAAACTATTAAAAAGACATCACTGAGTCACAATGTTGCACATGTTCTGTCATTACAATGAACATGGACGCTGTGGTTTAGTTTGAGTCAATCCCATAAACACCCTCCTGCTGCCTGAAATAATAACTGGAGCACCAAATGTGTATTAATCCGCAGCTGAAAAAAGTCCCCATCAAATGCACTATTAACTCCTGTTTGAATAATGTTTGATAGATCTACAGTGCCCAGACATTCTAAGAAATTATTTAACCTTTTTCTTTTTTAATGAAGCATATATTCCTGGTTTTGGATTTATGTCTTCGGTAGGAACAAATGGGCTTGGAGCTGACAGCCACAGACAGGTTGGGGAAGTCGGAAAGTACTGAAAGAGACATTTTTTGTTATTTTTTGTTTTATGCGAGTTGTTGACAGTAACAGATAGCTCACTCACAATATTGTGCTCCCTACTCTCAGCCGAAGCACAGGTTAAGGATCGAGTTAGGGCTGAGTGGCTGTTCTAGAGAGACATTTGCTTTTTTCTTTGCCAATGAGGCTTCGCATGTCTGCCTTTTCTTTTTCTTTTTACAGTTTTTGCTAGCGTGGGCGAGTCATTTTAAGCACAGGGTTGAACACCAGAACACCATTTTGCAAAATTCTAATCACTGCACTTTGTTTTTGCCCCATGGAAATAGGACATTTGACTATTTTTGTTCATGTGCACACATATGATAGCTAAACAATTTCAAACAAAACCGGTATTCATTAGTTGATGCAGCATCCTTGTTTTCAGTGTCACTAATCACAGAGCCGTCTTTGTGTTTCAGATAGGACATAGTCGAAAAGGGTCTTTTGCAGCGCTCCCATTTTACTCCTCTTTGTGTGTCTTTCTGTCCCCTGCAGCACCCTCCCTCCACCACTACCCCCCCTTGACTTTCTCTGATTTATTAAGCCGTATTCTGCCGATGTGCGTCAGAGCTGGCTAGGAGTCTCGTGAGGCGTTTCGCTCCTGAAGATCTGTGTCTTGTGTCTGGACAGCGTCAGACCGCAGCGTCCTCCAAATCCCCCACCACCCCCAAACTTACCCCCACCTCTTTTTGCATTATTTGCCTGAAACCACACACGCACACACGCACGCACACACACACACACGGTGGGCAGATGATACATCGTACCTGAAGATCAAGTGATTTGTTCTGGCGGAATAGATCAAAGCTTGTAGAAAGCTGCTCCGACTGTTTACCAGAGTCAGGAGCCCTTTGATTCTAAAATTACATTAAATTCTAATAAAATGTAAAAGTTATTCCTCAAATGCGAGTTTTAAACATTTTTTATAGATGTACAAGAGTTACCTGCAGCTGAAGTGGATGCTTCTATCTCCTGCATCTGGTTTTATTTTGTCATCTGGCATCAACATTCGAGCCTGTGCCACCCTCCACGTACACCTCTGTTGTCCAAAAGTCTGTAGCCATTCACTACTCTGATATCTGATTTCAGGCAGACACCCCACTTAGTAATATTTTCATGCCGTGTGTGTGTGTGTCTGACTGCAGAACACATGCCTTCCAGCTGCATGTCCTCCTGTGATTCATACTTGAAGGGAGTCTACACAGATGCTGCTGAGAACCAGACATTTCATGAGAAAGCGGAATTAACCAACACGATCAGGGCTGTCTGAATTCAACAGCCTTCTTTCTACTATTATCTGATAACAGATACGTTTGTCGTGTACCATGCCGCAAAATGTAAATATAGCAATGCCATAGGATTTGTTTTTTTGACTCCATGAAGAATTATCTCGGGTTGCATTTCGTTTCAGCGGTGACTTCGTGGTCTCATGACGAGATGCATCGTGACGACCTCTCAGACGCCAGCGGGTGTATTGAAAACAACTTTCCCTCAACGATGGTCTGGCAAATGGCTTTATTCCCTGACAACAAAGACAGTAAACAGCAGCACTTAGCGAGCTCTCAAGGACCTAATTGCCTATTAAGCACAATCGAGTCCTCCTTTATCCTGCTGCCTCTGTTGGGGGCTCCTGTCCCAGGAGACACAGCTTTACAGTAAACATAAGTGAGCTAGCCTGGCTATCTGAGAGCTTTAGCTGGGACCTAGGCACTGCTGCTGCCACTCTCACCTCGCAGTAAAGAGAAAGGGACCCTCAGCTGTTTCTAGCCTGTGCATTTGTTTGGGTGATTCCTCGCGTTTCTCTCCGCCACACTCTTCTAGCATGTCCACGATTTTGCGCAACACCTGCCAGCATTACGTTTTTATGTTTTTTACACTTTGCTTAGTCACGAGTGAAGTTGCGCAGTGCGTGCACTAAAAGACGTTTTGTTTCTGTTCTCTTCAGGCTTGACAGATGAGAAAGTGAAGGCCTACCTCTCGCTGCACCCGCAGATGCTGGACGACTTTGTGCTGGAGAGTGTGAGCGCGGAGACGTTGGACAGATGGCTGAAGCGGAAGACCAGCAGCAGGCCTGCAGGTATATCCACTCCCACACACACACACACACACACACACGCTGCAGCTCTCATCAGCGGATTTCAGTATATTGACGCAGATTTGTAATTTCTGTAATATTTGGTTTTGGTTAAATGTTTGTACTTTTTAGCTCACGCAATCCCATGTGAGTCCCTGAGCAAGTCAACCACAAATACAGGCTGCAGCCACGTCAGTCCTTTGTTTTCACCGCGCTGAAAAATAAAACCACTTCTCTTAAAAACCAAGGGATAGCCAGAGCCGGGAGGAAGAGTGTGCCTCTGCAGGTTGCATTTATTATCCCGGCCATTTGCAGTATAAATCACTCATCTTCACATGCGTCTCCTTTAATCGTCAGTGTGTGTGTGACAGACGGAAGAAAGGGAGAGGGACCGGGCATGTCGGGTGTTTACGGGTCATTAGATGTGTTTGAGCGGGGCTGAGTTGAGTCTGTGCCGTGCGCTCCACACAGCGCACTGTTTCTCAGACCAACCGCATCCATCAAGGGCCCACAGGGCTGGCACTCTGCCCAGTCGAGCTGCTGACGTCAGAGGCGACCTCCAGAGACATGCAGCCGGCTGAAGGGGGCCCAGGGGAGGGGTAAGGATGGAGAGGGTGGGGGGCTGTGCTGGCTCAGGGTGTGGGTGTGTTGAAGTGAAGGGGGAATCTGGCGGAGGATGGATTTGTCACATTTTGGAGCTGCTTTCCACATGAGGTCTACAGACAGTAGTGTTGATTTCTGCATTAGAAACAGTTTTCTGTTGTGTGTGTGTTTAGGTTGACAGGTACCAAATAGAGGCCCTTATGTTAATCATTCCTGCTGGCGCTAAGTAGGAATAACTAATTTCACACATGCAGGTTAGAGCAGAGGAGGCCAAACACAGATTCACAAAACTTCATCGCAGAGCAGAAAGGTGAAACAGTTTCGGCTTAAGTTTGTGTGTTTTTCATACGAGTCATGAAAGTAAATTCCATCAGTGCAAAGGTCAAGATTTTACAGCTCTTAGTTGACAACTCCCACACTTTTCAAAGACTCAATAATTTACTACAAACGACTTATACTTAACATGACTGCTGACATCTTAAATTTGTGTTTACCCTCCCTTCTCCTCGGCTAGGTGTAAGGCCCCTGGTAAAATGGTTATTCGATTTGTTGGATGAGGAAACACAGTGGAGGGCCAGGAACGATACAACACAATACATGTTAGCGACATCTAGTTATTGAACTGATATTACAGTACATCACAGTTTCAGCTAGTTAAACAATGTGTTTTATGTGCTTTCAGATGATCAGGGACATGCTGCAGCTTTGTCATGCTGAAATGAACCGCTACACCACATCTAGTTGTTAACAGCATTTGCCAAATTTCCTCACCTGCAGTTCTCATTGTCTCCCGTTCTCATTAAGGATGTCACTTAATGATGAATGCAGGTCATGTGTAGCTATGCAATATGCTGATCTGCTACGAGTGGCTAGATGTTTGCTCTCAACAAAGCCAGTGGCAGGGAATGGTTGAAGAAACTCTAATTGTCCTAATATGTAAAAAAAAAAAGGTGGCATATTACAGGTTTTTCTTAGATTTTTTTGTTTTAATAATTCTTGGCATTTTATGCATAGTGGACAGCAAAGAGATGACAGGAAGGGAGAGAGATCTTTGTTGTGCGAGATTTGTGTTTCTGTTTCTCTCTGTCATCTAAACTGGCTACTAACTGTTCCAACTTTTATTTGGAAATTGATTTTGGGAAGTAAATGTTGTTTTGGTGGAAAGTCTTTCCACTCTGCTAGTCAAAATGTAGCTCACAAAGACATGTGCAGCTATAGTGTCAGTTTGTCGTAGTGCAGTGTGTTTGGTGGCAACCTAAAGTGGAACTCCACTGAATGTACACGTCAAAGTCTGCTCACAGGTTTTGGGGAGTACTACTGCGTAATGTGAAAAAAGTAGCATAAAGCCTTTTGTGGCTCCAGAGGAAGCCGCGCGAAATCTGATAAAAGTCCTCAAGTGACGTCACTCGGCTCAGCGTTGGTTGGGTCTGACTACAAGTTTGAAAATTAAAAACATCTGGGGGTGTGGAGTTTGAAAGAAGTGATCTTTGAACTCTGCGGCCTCACCTCTGCCTGCGGCTACATTATCCGCTACTTGCGTAACACCCCACCAAATCCTACCCCGAACTGTTGGCAGTTGATTTGCATTGTGGCATCAGGTTTTGATAAGGAAGAAGAACGTGTGCAATAAAAAAGACGATATTCCTGGTCCTGCTGCATTGATTTTGTTCTCTTTTTTGGGGGGGTAAACTGTCCACTGTGACTCCGACAATGTTAGAGAATTGCAAATCTACTCCTTTAAAAGGTACCCCGTAAAGTTTTTTTTTCTTAAGCAAATCAAGGTTGTATTTATATTTAGTGTTTCCCACTAAGCAATGTAGTCAAGTGTGTGCAGTGAAATTATTCGGTCATGACCACCCCAGACTCACTCTGGACTTGCTGGGTTGGTCTTAACCAAGTTGTTAGAATACTTAACACAATGAAGGTACTGAACAATATGCAGATAAAATGTAGGTGTAAGTGTATCTCTGTGCCCATTTCTGCAGTGACACTTTTTCGAGATCAGATTGATCTTATATTGTTTATGAGTGCAGCAGGAGCAGGACCTGTCATCATGTGATCGTCACTGAGATAACCACTGCTTCCTAGAAGCAGTCCCTGCAGCCAGTCCCGTTTTCACTTATCATGTGATGGGCTACATTGGATTACATAAATCAGTTTGTCAGTGCACATACACGCGAGTGTGTTTGAGTGTGTGTTTGTGCAAAGGATGTGTTACAGCCTGTGATTCCAGAAAAAGCCTTCACATTTGCACGCTTGTTATTGCGTTTTATCGGCCGTGTGGTAATGTTACAAATGTGCCTTGTCATAATAACTGAATTATAGTTTTCTTGTATTGTTCTCTTGTTTATTACATTATTGCTTCATACAGTTGGATCTATGTATCAAGTTTGGGCTTCAGCTTTCAAGGCAGATGCTGGTGCGTCATCACCGAGTGTTACAGAGCAGATCGGTCTTACAGCCTGGAACACAGTGAGCGGAACACAATTTTCCAGAATCCCCACTGATGTCACTTGACCATCGCACCTCTGTAGACCACTGTCCCATTGGCAATGTTTACTTCACACCACACACTGTCATGGGATAATTAATAAATCCCAAACCCTCTACTGCTCTCATCCAGAGGCTTCTCGTTACTCATCTGCGTCTTCTGCAATGCACACACACACACACACACACACACACACACAACACACTCACACACACTCACACAGTGTATAATGCAACTGTGTCTGTTAGACTGTGCAAGGCGTTTTAGCTTCTGCTCATACAAACAGAGTTGTGGATGAAGACTGGATAAAGTCTGCAGTGTGTTAAAGTCTATTATTGTTGCTGTGATTTTAACAACAAATGTACAACGATGCATTTTTTGTATTTGTATGCGTCCTTTGCGGGTGTACATTTTGTCTTTCACTCACATTTCCTAAATGTGAACAAGCAGGAGTAGTTCAGATACAGTATAATCTGTCAAAATGACATTATATCTGAAGTAAGACTGCAAATGACATTTTCATTGATAATTAATCTTTTCACTATTTTTTGATTAATTATTTCATTAATAAAATGTCAGAAAAAAGTGAAAAAAAACATTTCACGATTCCAAAGCACAGGTCACACCTTCCATAAGATATGGAATTTAATTCCTTTTTCTAATTACAATTTTGAAATTCTCAACAAAATCTGTCAGTATCCATGACGATCATTCGAAAAGCTGACAACTGGGACAGCCTGTCTGATTAGTACAACAGAGAGCAATTAAATTAAACAGAGAACGTTGTGAAAGAGGTCTGAGTGGGTTTCGGGGATTTCTGGTTCAGGCTCCAGAGGGCAAGCGTTGGGCCGAGCTGTTAAGCAGCTGATACTGTTTCTCAGATGTGTTTAGACGGCAATTGCAAGCAGACAAAGATGTGCTTGTGTAGCAGAACCTCACACCCCGCCACTGTGATAAGAGAGCTGTCTCACCTGCAGGGCTTTCCATCAGGAGGGAGGAGGAGGCCCCCTACACAGCGCTCAGTGGATGCTGTTTAGACTACTGGGGGGATAAAAACACTTTGGATATTAGTGTTGTCTGAAATGCAACTAGAATTACACGCCAAACAACAAGTTTTGATTCCTTAAAAGTAGAAAATGCTTGCCTAAAAGTATCTTCTGAATGCCAGAAAATATCTTTCTCAAAGTTGTTGCTAATTGTCCTAAATTTATAACAACTAACTGATTACCTGAGTTAGTTAATACAGTAAAAAAGCAAGCGGTGGAGGTGAACTGAGAGCATGGCACAGAAGAAGAAGGCTGCTGCACGTCCTCCATGGAGCAGGTTGATGCAAGACGACCACCAGGTCAACAATGTTGACTGCTGAGTCACTGCAGGCTGAGCGTCCTGTGTGTGTATCTGTGGTGGCCGATCAATAAAGTGCCATCGAGTGTCGGGCACATTAGACCCAGCTGACAGAGATTTTTCCCCAGTGAAAGTGGGGCTGGCTGTTATGGCCAAACCTTTTATCGCAATCTTTATTTTCATATCAGTAGATTTTGATAATTATCTTGATAAATGCCAAATCATTATTTGGTGTAGCTCATTTCACTTAGCAGCACCTCTATTTCTGCAACATGATTGGCTCTTTTATTTCTGGATTCTGATTGGCTCTTTAAGTCCTGCGACGTGATTGGTTATTTTAATCCTGACTTCCGATTGGCTGTTCTTCTTCTTCTTCTTCTTGTTTAATGCCAACATTTTTTGAACATTTTTATATTAAGGAAAAATATACACACATTTATTACATTACATATTATACATTTATATGTGTGTTTGGAAAAAGGTACAGGGTTAAGTCACATGTCACTTTTCTTTGACAGATTTTTCAGATATCATCAGAAAGACACAAATTGGCACAAATTCTAATTATGAAGATTGTTTAGTGACATTTTTTATCTGAATTAATCATTATCTGTTCCAATATGCCTTGTTAAGATTATTAAATTTTACCCTAATGTACAAAAGCTCTTTGCAGTAAAAACCACGTGTGAGACTGACAGCTGGTCAAGCAATTGGACCAGAGATGACAGTGTATCAATATGTTCAAAAGATTTATTAACAATTCTCCTCAAGAATAATCTTTGTGTCTTTGAATCTGAATCTGATGATTTTATTGGTTGAACCCACACAGAAACCCGCAAAACCTAATGGGGAGGAGGCTATGTTTTTTTTATGTGTTGGCTGCACACATGTCCCACGCTGACGCAAGAGCTTTCATTACACATAAATCAATATGTACAAATAATTTGCACAGATATTCTTGTGTGGTGTGAAAAGACCCACCCTGTTGATGTTATTGTGGTGATGGAACTAGAATAACATTTTATATCCAGATTTAGGAGAGGGTTTGTCCTGTCTGACGTCATGCCGATCCATTTCTTTTTTCCAAAAATGGTCTGAGAGAGGGTTTTCTCTTTCCAGCCACAGCTGCCCGCTCTGCTGTCTTAACTGTCACATTGGTGCAAGATGCACATTCAATCTCTTGGTCTTGCGCAATGAGAACAACTAATGTACCACAAAAGGACTTTCTGTGAAAGCAGACATATAACAAAAAACTTAAAACATTTTCTGATGGTATGCACCAAAACATCAGATTATTATTTGTGATTAAGTACAATGCATCTTTTTATTTCTGTTAACAAACTATTTGAAAGTTGTTGTTCTTAAAATCTTATGTAGGATTGTAGGCAATGAACAGAATCTGGACGTACACTACTGTACTTGTTGACCTTCAAAGGAGCCTTACCCAATAAGCACTGCTTTACAAGGCAGAGTAGTAGCATGTATCCAGAACTGATACCTGCCAACTTAAAACTGGACATCCCAGTGCTGCAGACCTGACATTTTCACTGAGGTTGTTCCAGTTCAGACAGTTGTGTTTGGTCTTCACTGCTCAGGGAGCTGGCAGTGTGTTTTCTAAGAACATGTCGGCCCTCTCCTCCTGTTTTTACTAAAAACACAGCAGTGTCCCCGACAATATGGGATGGCATTAGAAAAGGCTACTGGTCTCTGCGCGGATGGCTGACCACAGTGTATGATGATAACACACACACATGTAGCTGTATCCTTAGGGTCAATCCCCAGATACATACCTTTTGAAAAGCGGGACATACCAGTTGTCAGTTTTATACATTTTGGAGCCTTAATGTTAGAGGTTCAAAATGGAACAGTCAACATTTTCATCAGCAAGAAACAAGAGCAGAGCCAAGCATACAATAAAGAATACTTCAGCTATTTTCTGGTTTCTAGGAAAGCCAAGATTACGCTGAATGTGTGCTCAGCCCTGCATGCTTGCTTTAAAGAAACTACTGGAACTGGTCCAACCAGGCAACTGGTTCAGCACATCAGATTTAAAGGGCTCTTGCTTTCATGTCTCTGTGGTTCCCAGGCACAGGAAGCTTCCTCATTTCACCTAACAGCCGGCAAGCACAACCGCTTCCTGTTACTTTCTGGTAACTTCGACGTTTTCAGTGTGGACATAGTGCTCAGTGCTCACCCTGTGGTTCCACTGGGACTTGCTACATTTGAGATGATGGTTTGCCAGACTGTAATTTGACCTGCAACACCACAAACTGGTGAACATTTCGTCCAGATCCACAAGCCCTGGCAGAGGGAATATCTCTGAGAATTGAATAATATGATAGGAACTGTTCCCGTTCCAGCGGCCCGCCGGCGGGCCGTCTGCATATTAAGTATGGAATTCTGGCTGTATGCAGATGAGCTGCCGAGCCGGAACTCATGCCGCATATCGTTCGAAAGCGTAGAGTCTTGTGATTCTAGTGACGCCAACCATTTCAAGATCCAACCACAGCAGCCGATACAATCAACGCTAATGTCAGTCCACAAAGTAAACAAACT